>JAOYSI010005788.1:0-13302 GCA_025775065.1 Hiodon alosoides
GATCACAGGTCGTTAAATATTGTTTGTCATTAGCCTGATCCTCAGCCGGTGCTGATGGGCGTGCCCGGACCTCTCCCATGCGTGTATTCGAGACGGATGCGTGGCACAGGAGTATTTTAGTAATGCAGTCTTACTCTGCAGCAGGGTTACCCAACCCTTGTTAGAGATGGCACACAGTGTCAATGAACAAAGAGCTTGAAAACAACGGGGGGAATGCTGTTAACTTCATTAGATCAACCAGTGGCTCAATTTAGCAACTGAGCCGCTCAGTTGGAACGAAAACCAGCAGACATAGTGTGCCGCCAGGAACATGGTTGGGAAACACTGCTCTTCATGTACTGTAATGCACTGTATTTAATGCGTTTACAGCTATGTGCTGACGCGAGAGCGTCTCTGCAACTTAATTGTTATCTATATAGAGGATGTTTTCTGTCCACCTAGTCTGACGTATTCTCAGAATATATCTGTGTTTTATTGATGCGTGTAATCAGATAATTTCTCACTTAATTTGACAATGGTGTCAAATTTATTTAAATTCTACCTAACTTAATAAGATGTATTAGGCTGAACAGTCTGATTAATAATTTCCCCTTTGCCCCCAGCACCTCTCCCTGGTTAAGGCAATTTTCCCATCATAAAGCATATTTTCAATCTCAATGGTATGTGTGAGCATGAGACTTGTCGTGGAGGGAACCGGGATAAATAATATTTGCTGTAATTATTTTATTTATGAAGAAAATATGCCAAAAGCAAACAAAATATCAGTGCAGTTTTTTATTTTTTTGAACAAAGTATTAATGATACACATTTACTCTGACGTTTTTACTCCTGATCACGGAAAAACGTTTTGTATTGCACAAATAAGTATTTGTGTGTTCTCCCTTTGTACTCCCAACCTAAACATTTTGCCGCTGTATTACCGCACTCATATACATGTATTTGACGACGTTAAAAGCGCGTGTTCTTCTTAGTTGCGATTATTCTTTCCCTGTAAAATAAACTCGCCAAGATAGCTAAAAAGATAAAAAATAAGTAAAGATTTGCCTATATTTCCAGTTAAAGAGCTTGTCTACTTGAAAGCAGGCAGGTTATTGCACGCATTAACGTACCTCTCAGGATTTATAAAAACATTCAACCCAGATTAACCCGGGCCACCATCTGTCTGCCAGCGAAAGACCTGGAAAACAGAACGACCAAGACAAATATCAGGGTCACGGAGGAAATTGGTATGATTTACTTACCTGTTGATATTTTAAATTTAGAGTTAAAGTGAGATACTTTCATTGTTAAAGTAGAATATGTTGTAATATCATGGTCAAAATTCGTACTCTTACAAATGAAAATGCAATCTACGGAATAATATCAATCCATGGTCTTCGTTCTACGACGACTAAACGATTATATGGGTTTACAAATGTATATCGTAAATATGTATTAAAGATCGCGCTGAGCAAATTGCTGGGTCTTCAGACACACGTATTGCTGTTAGAATACGTGCCATTATAATCTTCTATTTGAATGTACTACAACCCATTTAAATATTAGACTATTTCTTATCAATTAACCCACATACAGTGTGTTCTTGTTGTAACGCAAGGCGGCAGGAATGTAAACCGTGCCAGAGACTGGTCAAGTAACAGTGTAGATTGACGGATGGATTTGAGTGTAAATATGACAGACGTATGACTTATTTTCCTGCACGTTCTGCAAAACAATTCAAAATAGAAAAAGTTTTTTTTTTTTTTTTTTTTTTATATTTAAAAGTAATGTTATTCACTGGCCCATCTACGGATGTCTCGCAGATAAAAGCTTTATTGTTAAATTGATACAGTGGGATATAGAAGATGCCAACGATGAGCCTGTAAAATCAAAATAGTTTCCCTAAGAAACAATCCTTAAATTAATTTCGATTACTACTGTATTTATATACTTAGAAAACAAATGTTTATTATTTTTATATATTATAATTTAATTGATTATTTTATAAGAATTGTGTGTACACAAAAAAAAAATTGGCACAGTGTCACTCCCTGGGTAAGGTAGGGATTGGATTGTTTTCCTTGTTAATAGCCAGTCTGCAGTGAAGTCCAATGTCATTTCAGTACTTTGCGTTTAAAGTCTTCCTCTGTTTCATTTTGTTTCTGTGTCTGAGCAAACACCATATAGCTGGAAGTTAATCAGGCCTTGTTGCCAAATTTTCTTACTCTGTATTGAAGCCTAGATCATCATTGTTTTCAAGAAATCTACCAATGTACAAAGCATAATTAGTTGTGGAAGACAGTTACTCAACACTATTCAACACTTTCTACACATTTGATCCATTTATGGGGGTCATTTCCATGTCAGAAGTGTTTCTGGAATCGTTGGTCTGTGAGAATGGTGCTGTCTAGTCAGCAAGACAAGTGCAGACAAATGTTGTAGGCAATGGTAACAATTACAGGACAGTATCCCTCCTGCGTGTATCTCACACCAAGTTCTGTATGTGTTCCTTCTAAAAAATGTGCGGTTTTGTCACTATCCATTTGTTCTATGAATGTTGCATATTCATTGGAATTCTAACGCGATTCTACAAATAATTCTGATTTGTACATTTAATGGTTTAAGTGTTTCTAATGAATGTGTCTAAATAAAGCCTCATGAATGGCTTAAAATTATGTATAAAAGTTTACAAAAATATCTATGAGTGTAACGTAAAGTCATACTCGAAGATGATGTTTGAACCCAAGTAGGGGTTCAAAGTATTAGTATTTATTAAACACGAACACAAACAGAGACAGCAGGTAAGTAACGAAGTAACTGGACTAGGTAGAAGTAGTGCAAGCTCTCACACGGAATACTGACACTGATACAGACCCTTGAGGGGGATCAGTTTGCAGGCCTTGGAGAAATGGTCTACAGTTACCAGCACGCAGGTATAACCCTCTGAGGAAGGAAGGTCTGTGATAAAGTTGACCCCTAGATGTGACCAGGGTCAGCGAGGAACGGGCAGCGGAAGGAGCAGCCGGTAGTTGCCTCGGTGTTCTGGATGTAGCACGTTCTGGACATCCTTGGACGAACCTTCTGACATCCTGAACCATGTGGGGCCACCAGAACCGGTCCTGGATCAGCGCGAGGGTCCCATTGGTCCCGGGGTAGCCAGTGCCCAAGGAGGAGTCGATGAGTGTAAGACGTTTAGAGGAGGGTACATAGGTCTTGTTGGTAGGGCAACCCGAAGGAGATGGTTCTATGGCGGAGGCTTCACGGATGCTCTCGTCCAGGGACCATTGAATAGGACTTACTACGACATGTGGGGGTAGAATGGTATGCGGTTCCTCGGATCCCTCCTCTGGAGAAAAAAGGCAGGAAAGGGCATCGGCCTTGGAGTTCTTGTCACCTGGATGTTAGGAGATGGTAAAGTTAAAGCGAGTGAAGAATAGGGCCCAAATTGCCTGGCAGGGGTTTAAGCGCCGAGCCTCTCGGAGATACTCAAGGTTTTTATGGTCTGTGAGCACCAGGAATGGATGTTGAGCTCCCTCTAGCCAATGCCGCCACCCCTCCAAGGCCAGTTTAATTGCCAAAAGCTCACGGGTCCTGATGTCATAGTTCTGCTCCGCCAGAGTTTCCTGGAGAAGAACGCACATAGTTGAAGTAGCGGTGGATTCCCCTGCTGCTGAGACAATACTGCTCCTATGCTGCTGGTGGAGGGGTCTACCTCAACGATAAAGGGTTTATCCGGATCAGGGTGTACAAGGACTGGAGTGGAGGTGAAGGCATGTGAGGCTTTGGAGTTCCAGGAGAGAGATTTGGGTTTGGATCGGAGAAGTGAGGTCAGCGGAGATGTGAGGGTACTGTAGGTCATGATGAAGCGACGGTAGGTAAATCCTAGGAATCGCTGGAGCTCTATGAGGGTGGTTGGAGTTGGCCAGGACTGCACCGCTGTTACTTTCCCCTTGGCCATACGAATGCCATCCGGGCTGATGATGTAGCCAAGGAACTGGAGGGATATCTGGTTAAAAGAACACTTCTCCGCCTTGAGGTACAGGTGGTATTCCCTCAGCTTTTCCAACACGAGCGCCACATGATGATGTTCAGTCATGTTCCGAGAGTACACCAGTATGTCATCAGTATAGACAAGGACGAATTGTTGGAGATACTCACGGAACACCTCATTCATGAAGCCTTGGAGTGAGCCCTGGCTCACCCTGGGAGGAGGTTGATCGCAAAGTCCCATGGTCAATGAGGTGGCAGTTGTGAGGCATGACAGAAGATGTCCTGGATGTGTGAATAACAGGAAGGGATCTCCGGAGGGGTTGTACTGGCAGGGCTCTCTATGGTGGTGGTGTAGATATTGAGAGGGGAAGAGTGTCTGACGGGCAAGCAGGGTCTGTGAGTGAGTCGGGTTGGGAAGCAGGCAGGGAAACACTGAGGCCCCCATTTCAGGACGTCTCCGGAAGCCCAGGAGATGACTGGAGAATGTTGTATAAGCCAAGGACGTCCTAAAATAATATCTGCGGTGGAATTCTCCAGAACCAGTAGATCTTCGTTATGCAGCCATCCCACTTGGAGTTTTACTGGTCCCACGCAGTGACGAATGACCTCTTCCTTAGGGTTTATGGAGTGGATTTGAAGCTTGGGTTCACAGGGGCGTTTTTGAAGCTGGAGTCGTTGACAGAGCGCGCCCAAGATTAAGTTGCCGGCTGAGACCGAGTCGAGCGATGTGGGTACCGAGAGAGACATATCGTGAGTTGTAAGCGTTATATTGGTTACTAAAGGAGAAGTACTGACCATAGGTGTGGTCAGGTGACTCACCTGATGACGGGGAGGTCAAGTGGGACACGCAGAGATTACGTGTACAGACAGGGCACAGACCCTGGCCGGCGTTGGCACTCTACAGTGGAAAGACGAAAAGCATCCAGCTGCATGGGCTCACCGCTAGGTTCTGGAGAGTGGAGAGGGGACCTCAGTGATGGGAAAGGTGGGGACTGCATGGCGGGTAATTCGTCCAGGCAGCTCATCATCCGGTTGGCTACTCTGATGGAGAATTGAATGAAGCGCTCCAACCCCATGGTGCCATTGTATGATGAGAGATGCAGCCGTAACTTGGGATCAAGTCCATGGCGATAGGAGGTCAGTAGTGCGGACTCATTCCAGCCACTAGATGCTGCCAGAGTATGGAACTTTAAAGCATAGTCAGTAATAGAGGGCTGACTATGACAAAGTTTGAGAAGTTGTTCAGCAGCTGATGTGTCACCCGCAGAACTTACAAACACCTCCTTAAAGTACTGAACGAAGCCATCATGAGACTGCACTACTGGACTCTCCTGTTCCGAAGGATCCATGACAATGAGAGGAACTAATAAATCTGATACTACATAAAATTATACGCAATTATTTGTACATAACAAATCCCTTATTATTATTCAGGATGACTTGCTTGTCTTAAATAGTTTCTAACCATTACTTAGATTTTAATGTCACTGTGTACACTGGAGGAGGTTTGAGTTGGTGGTGCGATTGAGGCAGAAATGATGCAGTGATGCTGGTATGTTTTTTCCCAGTTATCTGGCTGACCAGTGCTGGAACGGTGGCTGCATCTACCTGATCATGCTGCGGCGGATCAAGCGGAAAGCCCCACTCCCCCCATGCAACGGTGCTGGCCAGGCTGAGGACCACCGCGGCATCTCCCCAGAGCTTGGTGGGAGCCCCACGCAGAACGGCAAGCGAACACGCAAGTTCGGGGTTATCACCCGGTCCTCCATCACCCAGGACAGCAAAGACGGCGCTGACATAGAGCCGGGGAGCGAATGTCGCGCCTCCATGGATACAGAGGCTGCGCAGACTGCTCCGCCCACAACGATGTGCCCCCATGTGTACAATAAGGCATCTGCGGCCACCCTGCCTGCTCATTCCCATATCCGCCTCTCTGAGAGCGGCAAACCTGAGTCTCTGGACAGCAAGCTGTCCAATCTGGTAAGCAATTAATGCAACATGTAGGACATGGCTGTCTAGAATGATTTAAAAACCCTGAATGCAGTGGCTGGTAAGAAAGGAATACCTATGTTATGTCATAGGATCTCTATGTGAGTGCATTTATGTTTAAGTGACAGGACAGTTTCAGGTCATTTTTTTAAATACCTGCATTCATCCTTATCCATGATTAAACATTTACATGAAGATTTAATGGCCTCACATTGAGGCCTTTTTTTAAATTGGACAGTTGCAAATTACCGTATTTCCCCATGTATAAGACGCTCCCATGTATAAGACGCACCTTAATTTTGGGGCCCAAAATTTGAAAAAAAATGTATTACATAAAGTTATTGAACTCGAGTTTTATTCATCATAAAATTCAGTAGGGTTTCTTCTTCCCTTAGCCATTCTCGGATTGTTTTCTCAGTTGGAGGAGGACCAAACTTATGTTCAGCAGCACGATTTCCATTCACTTTTGCAAACTGGATCACTTTTAACTTGAATTCACTACTGTATGCAAGTAAAAAAATCTACAACAATGAGCGCAAAAACAAGTGCGAAAAAGCTGGAAATGCAAGGAGCCCCATTGAGTGTGCTTTTTAAAAATATAAACAAGTGTCCTAAAAACCTTTAGAAATTAATAATTGACTAGATTGACTAGATGAGTGAATTATATAACATTTACAAGGGAAGCACATGATAATTAACACTATGATTGATTGTCATATATTTGTTCGAAAGTTTACATGTTGAATGTATTTATCACAATGGTATTTCTTAAGTGCTCTTAGATAAAAGATACATAAATATCTTTATTTCTGCAGCATAACCAGATACATTTGATTACAAAGATTTGTGAGTCATGGTTATAGTTAATGTTCTTTTTAATATCTCTTCACATTCGATTTAGTTTTTATCAGTTGGATGTTTAAAAATGAAAAAAGTATTATCAAAAGTATTATCAAAATGTACAGTATTATCAGGTATTGCTTTCAATCAGAGAAACCTGAGAATATTTGAGAATAAAGAAAATTGGAGTCCTCCCACGTGGCTCAGTCAGTAAAGGCATTCACCCGAGTACAGACTGAACCCCGTGAGCTGGAGCTCACCCAAATGCAGACTGAGCCCTATGCGATTGTGACCGGGAGAGCGCTCCCGTGGTACTGAAAGCCTCGGGCAAATCGCTGGGTTTTCAGTACCACTGAGAGGGATGTGGCACTTCTTGAATTGGTGCTGAAACTTTCATGCATGCAGTGCATCCTGTGTGTAGACGAGTGGCTTGAAAGCAATTAGGTTTGAAGAGACTAGTCATACTGCCTCATTCGACCTGCATGTGGTCGTGGGGTTCATAGGAAACGAGCTGAGATGCACAGTTAGCGATTACACGGTTGGGGAGAAAACATCAAAACCAAATAATTGATGACTCTAAATTTGAAAAGAAGAAATGACCGAAAACATTAATTTAGATTACCCATTGTTTAACTTAAGTTAAATGCATTTTTAAATGCCTTTTTAATGTTATTTCAGTAGTACTACATAAAGAGAGCTGTTTCTTTAGAAACCCCATGCTAACAGGGCAGGGAAGAGGCTTAGGTGTCAGAGATCTATAGGCCTGTGTGTCATATAAATGGCTGACAGCTGGCAGAATGCTTGTGATAATTGCCTCCTTGTCCATGGTCACAGCCCCAGAAAGGCAGCCAGATAAGGAGGATGCACCTGCTGAAGGGGCAGGACGGCCTGGGGATCCAGATCACGGGGGGCCGTGGATCCAAGCGTTCCCCCCACGGCATCATCGTAGCCAGCGTGGAGGAAGGGGGTGCTGCTCAGAGGTGAATACCGACATCATTATTATTTTATTTATTTATTTATTAGATTTGTGAGAGTGGGACCTGTTTCCTCTCCAATCAGTGATAAGCCTCTTGTCAGGAAGAGTAAAGAGGGTAATAGGGTAGCATGTAAGCCAACACGTTTGGAGAGATGTGTTAGGACAATTGATCACACACAATTTCCACATTTGGAGTTATTATTTTGAACTCAAAAAGTCTTTGTAACAGGGTTTACAAATATTACATTCGCAATTAGTCTGAACCCTGACTTTTGTTTTGGTTGAAAACTGTAAAACAGCATAGACAGCATTTCTTCCAGTCCGCTCTGTGGAACTCCTGAATATTCTCGACAAACTTTGATCCCGTATGACTGACACACTTTACACTTTGACACTTATCAGAGAAAAAAAAGAATTTCCTCAGCCTCCGGTACCACTGACATATATTAGCTTGGAGTTGTACATAAAACTTTCATAGGGACCTAGAGGGATAAACCTCGGGCTCCCATCAGGCTTACGCACGAAAGAGCCACATGCTATTATACTGACCCACGGAGATGAGGAACAGGCCAGGCCTGCTGTTGACTTGGGCTAGCCCATAACCATCCTGATTAAGCCCCAGAGTTAGGGATAGGAGGTAAATTGCTCAATCTCTTCATGTCAGTTACGACGGGCCTTTGTGATTGAGCGAGTGTCCCATTAATATTTCAGGTCTAATTTTAAAATAAACTGTCTGTGGTGCCTGTCTGGAGTTCTCTCTTTTTCATTATTAACATTGAACTTTGACTCTGAAGCACGAGTGGGCGTGCTCGGTCCTAGAGCAGCTGGAGAATGAGGCATTGGGGGGGTTAATTCTTTTAATTGGCATAATCTCAAACAAACTTAAAGATTCACAAAACCTACAACACAAACCTACAACCTACAACACAAACCCACTTCGGGGCAAACTAACTCAATCAGTTTAACAGACAATTCCATAAACACCAGGCATGTCCCTACATCCAGTTCCTTCCTCCTTGAGCCAGCTTTTTTTTTTTGAAGAGCCTGGAATTGTTGGCACCTGTGATTACCATTAGTGGAACCACACTCAGGTGCACAAGGTCCAATTAGAGGGCGTGGCTTTCCCTCTCGGCATTTCTGTCAGTCCATTGTCCAGCTTGGCAGGACGTGACTGCCAGCTGGGTGCCACAGACTCGTGTTGGGCTGTATTTCTCCGATGCATTAGATTTGAATCACTATTGCCATGTGGTATTTGTATATCAAATAACCAAATACGTGAAAATGTAAAAACTGCATGTATTGAAAAGAAACATTACATTTTTTGGTTTTAAATTGAGGTCCCAGAAAATTATAAGCGTTTTGTTTAATGTAAGAAAAACAATCCTTTGCTGTAAGCCTTGGGTCATTGGGAATGCTGGTTGTGCTGATTACCCTGTGACTGCTGTTGTGCGTTCCCAGAGACGGTGTGCTGAAGCCCGGGGATGAGCTGCTGATGATCAACAGCCACTCCCTGGTGGGCCTAGCTCACCACGAAGCAGTGGCCCTCCTCCGGTCCTCCACCGGGTTGGTCCAGCTGGTCGTCGCCAGAAGTGTAAGTCCAGCGTCTCCGTCACTGGCAGTGTAGCCAGCTGTTCGTTGTTCACTGACTGGTCACTATCTGTTAGTCCTGCTACTATTTAAGGTATCCCCAGAAACCAAAGCATGGCAAAATAATCTAAACCATCCACATACATATAAGTAGCAGGACAGACCTATGAAATCTTGGAAGCTGAAAACTGAGGATAAACAGGAAAAAAACCTGCACCAAATGACACCCACTAGGCTTTCTCCTATTCTTTTTATTATTTAAAGGAGGAATCTGCCGTTGATTTCCAAAAGTACCCCTCCTTGAGCTTCCCCGACCTAGTGAGCATATGCTCATCCCAGGTCCCCACTCCATCCCCCGTTGACAATAAAGAGAACATGGAGCTGGGTGTGAAGGACGTGTCAGCGAGCAGGATCTCCCTAACCACCCATGACTCGGTACGTTTGCCTTGTCTGTCGCATTCTGCCTCTGCTCTCTGACTGCTTCTCTGTGTCTGTCAAACTGTTAATCCGTCCCAACATACACCTTTAGCTTTATAATTTTCTATTAATCCTACGTGTTTTCACAGAATCTTCTCTGTGTATCACGGCCATGTTGATACAAATGTGGTTTTGACTTACAAATTGTTAGACAGACAGCTGTTACTGAACTGTTTATTGACAAACAGTAATTATATTCTATGCTATCTTTAAAGCATAGAACATATTTGGAGAGTCACGCTGGTTATTTGGAAGCAAAATAGAGGTTGTTGTGATCCATGGCTCTCAGATTAAGACCTCCAGAGTGACTTACATATGGTACCGTTTTAGCCGTTTGGACGGTTTAACCAGTTGACCGCCTCCTGTTGTGCTGTTTGTGGGACAGGCAGCGCATTTCAAAGATGTCCTTGTTTCTATGCCACCGGTTGCTTAGTGGACTGTAAAAGGAGCCTTGACTTGTGGTTCATATGGTATCTGTCTCTCATGGTGCTAATTTTGACCACTCTCGCTCTCACTCCCAAGTCCACAGCTCGAATCTCAAGTACCATTGGGGATTCAATTAGTTATCTCCAGCTGTCAATGTTCTTTTTTGGACAGTCTAAGGTATTTAGCTTCCAAAGTGGGGATTCATGTATCCACCATCTGTTTGGCACATGACCATGGGGTATATATAATGGTAGTTAATGTAATATATTATATAGGAAAATAGTTTCTAGTTTCTTGTTGTATTTAGCGCCATAATTCTTTGTTAATAGAGAGTAAAAAAGACGAAACCCTAATAATGGACATTGTTTATGTATGTTATGCTATGTTTAGACAATGGCACAAGAAATGTTAATCTTGTCATCTTCTATGAGTTTCCTGAGCACATATGAATTCAAGTTTCTTTTTTCATGATTTTTCAGGATCAATTCAAACTGAATTTTAAATCAGACAGTGATTTGCTTTCAGTACTCTTGTGATACAATTTTATTGTAACACAAAAGTTCAGATACATTTGTATCGGTATTTTACTGCATTTCTAGACCTGAGCATTTTTTTAAATTTCACAGTCTTTGTGTGTGGGTCCTGGTTACCAAATAAAAACCAGAGAAGGCGTTTTTAACATTTATTGTTGAGCTTTTAGGGATTTACTACAAACATAAAATCTATCTTGGATTATCTGTCATTCATGCGGGGAAGAGTAGGATAAATCTACCCACATTGCCAAAGATTAGCTTTTTCATATAAGTGTGTTTTAAAACAAATTGTGGATCTTGTTCTGTATGGCCCCAAGTCTACTTTTCAATTTACTTCTGTGGACTGATCGGCAGTGGTTACATACCCCTCATTTTGCCGAAAAACCTGATGTAAAGCCGGAACATTATTCCAGTTGTCAGAAGATGCAGGAAGGCTTTAACTCCTCTTTCTTCCAACGTTGGTGACATACTATGCTACATGTGAAGCTAATTCAGACAACAGTCGCTAGACTGTACAGTACAGTGTACAGTGTCACGCTTTCCACTCAAACCCATGTGTCCCAAATGATGTGCACAATGGGACTTTCGACTGAATGAGGTAGATGGTAGAAGGTAGAAGCCTTTGTAAAGGTCTTCTTAGGAAATTACACACCCTGTCACACCCTGATCTGTTTCTCACCTGTTTCAGTGTTTTATCCCTCGGGTGTATGTTAATTGGTGCTAATTAGCCCCTTGTTATCTGTCTACTATTGCAACTGTTCCCCATTTCCTTGATCTGCTCCCAGAGAATTTATACCCGTGTTTGTATATCTGTTTGTATGTTGCCAGTTTGTCTTGTTTAGTCAGGCTTAACAGAGGTTTTCCCCGTGCTCCTTGTTTCCCTAGTTCCTAGTAAGTAGTTTTCTAGCATCTCGTGGTTTTTGACTTGTGCCTGACTGAACCCTGAATCTGCCTGCCGATTTTGGTACCGTTTGTATTCAGCCCGTATTCAGAAATTGACCTCTGCCTGCCCCTGACCTGTCTTTTGCCTGTACCCCTGAATCTAAGAATAAATCTTGCTATTCAGAAGAAGCATCTAGGTCATCTCCTGAGTCGTGATACACCGATGTTGCAAGCTGCAGTGGGTCTTGCACTTTTTTTGCTCTAGTGTGCAGGGTATCCCAGGCAGTAGAATGTCACATTTCATACTCGAACACGACTGCTCGTACAGGAAAGAGATGCGATAAGCACCTAGGCTTCTCTGCTCGCACCGTTCCCAGATTTTCCACTCACTGTGTCTTGTCTTGATTCTGTGCCGGCCTTGCGCTGTGTGGTCAGCGTGGTTGGTGGGCTGATACTCCCGCTGCTTGCAGTTCACAGAGCCGGATTGGCTGGATGATGGAGGACGAGTGGATGGGCTGAAGGCATGCTGTCGCAGCCCCACTTCCATGAAGCTCAGAAGTCGATCCCAAGGTCAGACATACAAAGCACACTTTACTTAAAATGGAAAAATGTCATTTATAGTTTGTTTTACTTCTCCCTTTGCAGCACTGAAATAAGATTGTCAAGTACATACAAATCATTGCAGATTGAAAATGAATAGTGAATTAGGAAAATGTAAATGAAAAAGTGAGTTTTGACAAGGCCTTTGTTTTGTGCCAGGGGGAGGGAGCCGTCTAGAGTCAGTGGGCGAGGACGACGAGCTGATCGTGGAGAATGGAGAGGCGGGCAATGGGGTGGTGGAGAAGCCGACGAGGGGCGGGCGCAAGCACTCCCTGCCACAGCAGTTGGACACCGTGGGTGTCCGTCAGGTCAGTCAGAGCTTGCGCTTACCAACCCTACTGCACACCTTGGGGCTTCGGCAGTTATTCCATAGGCAGTCCATCGTGTTCCTCCCTTATGGAAACAATTAACACCCTCCCCTGGATTAACACTAGTCTGTATAAAACGTCAATAATTGCATTAATAATTCTGGCTTGGGTTTGAAACCAGCAATACGATATATATTCACAAGAATTTCTGCTTGTTGCGACTGGATAAGTGCCGTTTGCCCTTTTGTCTATAAATGCATCTGGTGTAAATAGGGATAGACAGGCCACTCCACAGTACAGTAAAGGAAAACCATAGAGAAACCCCTCTGTCTTTTGTGTGCTATTATTACCTGGAGTCCATTCCATGCGCTCCCTCTCGCTCACTCGAGTTCATATCAAAGGGACCCCACTTTGAGTGCCCCACTTCGGTAGGGAGATGAAAAGAGCAGGATTTAGATCACCTCTTTGCAATATTAAATTAATCTCAGACATTTTGCCTTACACAATGTGCTGGTGAACTCTATAAGGAACAACCCATGTCAGCTTTTAATCAAACAATCTCGTGAAGCACTTCTGCTGCCTCATTTCTATGTTTTCTTGATGAGTTGTTTTCTGTTCTTTGAAACTTTATAGTTGACAAAAAATGGATGAAAGGAAAGCAGCCAAGCCGTTGTCTGGCAATGCGGTATAATGAACAATGGACTAACATAGTTTG
>JAOYSI010005790.1:0-13301 GCA_025775065.1 Hiodon alosoides
TCTCTCTCTCTCTCTCTCTCTCTCTCTCTCTCTCTCTCTCTCTCTCTCTCTCTCTCTCTCTCTCTCTCTCTCAAAGGGCAGCAGACTTGCTATACTGTGGGTGCTTCTGAATTGTTGGCAGAAAAAGCGTTCGCTCTGGCAGCGATCATCTCATTTGTCTGCACGCACATTGCCACCCGGCCCCTTCCCGAGAAGAAACGGGAAAAGCTTTCCAGACGCTTTCCTTGTTGTGCAAATATATTTTTTATGTAGTGGTGGAAAAATGAGGATATATGATGTCCTGTTACGTGGGTTGGAATATTTACTTCCCAAAAATAACATTTCAAAAATGATTATTATTATTATTAGAATTATTGTTGTCATTACGTCTTTAAACTACTCGGGGAATCCTTTATCAAAGAAACTGTCAGAGAAAAAATGTGCGAATTCTGGGCCAAGCAGAGGAAGATGGTGCATTTTTAATCAGAAGGAATCAGGAATGCTCGGTTTCTTTTATAGTGTTTGTTTTTTACTGTCTATTATGAAACCTGCTGGAAAAGACTCAGAACAGAAGAGGCGACTGTGTCTTGGGGTTATGGGGAAACTATGGGCAAGTTAGGTATGTTTTGCCAAGGCTCAGAAAACCCTTTGCTTAGCCTGGTGCATTGGCAGGCATGTTTCTCTGGAATGCAGGTGGCTCCTACTGAGGTGCCTGAACGTCAGCAGCTGCCTCAGCAAAGCTAGTGTGCCAATGATTTCAGATGTCCAGTGAAAGAGCGCACCTAAAACCGATGAATACAAGAGAGATTCTCACAGCTGTAAGGGGGGGGAGGATGGACCGTGGAAGTGTTTTTGCGTAAATGAGGCTGATAAATGCTTATGGGTATGGTGCACAGTGTTTTTTGTCCCGGAATGTGTTAAAACAAGTGTGTGTGTGTGTGTATATATATATATATGTGTGTGTGTGTGTATATATACAGGGGACTAGCGCAGGCCACTAAGGTAAACTGAACTCACTGTCATGTTCCTGGATCTATTCTGAGACAGTACATGTGATATGGTGAAGAGTAATCTCTAGCCATGAAGGGAATGTTCAGATAAGCTGTGACAAGGACTCGCCCGTTCTGTTGTACTGTCTTACTGCCCCATCTTTGGGCTGTTTTTGGGTTCCTATCATCAACAAGCTGTTTTCGCCCGCATGACTGCAGCTGACTGGAGGATTCTGCTTGTCAGACAGTTGTGCGTGAAAAAGCCCAAAGCTCTGATTTTGAACTCTGCGATTGTAAAAGCTGAAATGTCAACTTTGGCGTGATCTGCTTATCTATCTCAAATGACTCAAATGATCTGCTTATCTATCTCAAATGTACATATTACCCTACTACCCGTATTATCTGAACTTTTTTTTCTTCATTGCTTTTGTTAACCTGTCACCAGAAATCTATTTACCGACGCGTACTGTAAATACTGTGGTGGATCGGTCCGAAGAATGGGGAGGGGCTGAGCCTCCGCCCGACTCCATGTGAAAAAGCGCCTGTTAATCGGGTTATTTGGGTGTTATCACCTAGACCTCGTCCCACACCTCGTCCGCGTTGTAAATCAGAGCCAAGCGCAGGGATTAAAAGAGAAACAGCCAGTATCCTCAGGGCTGCTCGGGGAGAACCCGATTAAGGGTCGATGCAGTCAGGTTGAGCAGATAAAACAGATATGACGAATATTGATTTATATATATATATATATTTTTTTTTTTTTTTCGTTTCATTGTTTTATTTCTAATTAAGTGTGCAAAAAGAGCACGATTAAATAATCCCCTTGGTGTGTCATGGTCCGTGTTTTTTTAAGCATGAACCATGGATCTCCCTTGGGCTAGTGGAGGTCCTGCAACGTATACAAGCGGGTAATAGGGCTATATATTCTATGTAAAAATTGCAAATCATAAGCGAAGATCACACATTCATTTTTTCACCTATGTGTGTTGGCTGATAAGTTAGCTGGATTCATCATGTATTTTTAAAAATAGAATGTAATGCGCTGTAAAACATCAGCGGAATAATTAAACATTTCCGTCACATGACAAACATTGCTCTGAAGACCTTGTTTTCTTATATTTTCTGACAGGAACACGAGCGATTCGTAGTTTTTCAATTTACTGCTTCGGGAAAAATTCTGAAACTTAATCAGTGATGTTGGCAAAAGCAAAATTATGACTCCAAACCTTTGACCACTTGATGTGCCCCCCCACTGTAAGTAGATTTTCCATCAGTGGTGCTTTGTGCTGTTAACTTTTTTTTTATATGGGTAGAGTATATGGGGATGGCTAACACCTCACACATCTGCCGTCTGTGCAGACAACACCAAACCTCCCCCAAACTGCAACCATTGTGATCCCAGCCCCTGCCGCTTTGATTAATCAAAATTTGGAGTAATCATTTTCCTGGGGATGCTTCTGCTTCAGTTCTGCGTGCGTTTCCCTCAGTGCAAAGCGTGTCCACCTTTAGCTTAGAGCCCTCAATGAAAGCAAGGCAGAAACACCCAAACGCCCTCGACTGATGTGTTTACCTGCGTCATACCAGACATGCTTTATGAGTGATATATATAACCACAGCAGGGGGGTTAGGGGTTACAAGCTTTCACTCTGTGATGTAGAGACTTGTATCAAAGTGGATCTCTGCCAATCGGGCATGGGTTCCTTTTGCTTAAAAGGGTACAGTTTATTCATTTTAAATGAATGTATCCTTGCATTGGCCGGTTAAAAAAGCAACCTCTTTTCTAAAACAAGACTTTATATTAAATTTGCTGTTATAAGAGAAGTCAACTCTGAAAAATTCACCCACAAAATAATGATCAAATCAGAGATAAGTATTTGTACTGTGGCACATTGTGTGTTCTCAAAGATGGATGAGAAAAATGTGAGAGGTAAACTGTGATATGCCAGCAAGATATCCACCAGTGTGCAGACAAGTCGTTTTCACTATATTTGCTGCTAATTAGTATACATCAGTCTGTTGTACTTGTCGTTTTACACCTTAAAATTAGCATTGGGGTAGTTCAGATAGAAATTACTAAGCAACCTGTCTACCTATTGCCACAGAATTTTTGAAAACCCTAATCCCTGCAGGGTACTTCACTATTCAGGTTATGGATTTGGTTTATATTTTTGAACAAATAAATACATGCCACAGCCTTGTAGCATCAATTTAGATTTTTCATGTAGTCGTAGTAACGCAGGTCCTGCTGGGCTCTGTAAGGTACTTTCTGAATGGTCTCCCTCCTCAATCCAGCCAGGCCAAGAAAAACATAAAGGCAGAACAATGAGGATTGCACGCGATCAAACCGGGCACTGTCTGCCCGGTAAACATTCAATTGTCACCACATTATATGTCAGTGGCACACCTTCTTATATGTATCGTGTGTCTAATGTCAATTTATATGATACAATAATGTGTCATGATAAGTTTTATTTTTGTCTAGTTTAGTTAATGCGCATTGATACTTATGTGATATTCATGTGGCGTGTACCATACGGAATGGAATATCTAACACAGATTCTTTGATGGAATGATCTTCTTTATTTGGCTTTTCTGGCAGGTTTCAGAAGAACACGATGTGCCTCAGACAATTGCAAGCCTCCAGGCCACTGCTGTGAATATGTGTCTTGATTTAATTAATTCCCATGTACCTGATTATATTTTGCTTTAATATTCTGGGTTAAATCTGTGTATGAGAACAGATTTACTGGGTATAGAAACAAACAAACACACACACACACACACACACACGCTGCTTTGATATTAATTAATTACTTATACAACATGTATAATTATGTTACATAAGTTAATCATATGCGTATGTGTGTATTTGACTTGAGAAATAAAAGACCATTTTTAAAGGCAACCGACGGCATTCCTAAAAGTAAACTAAATGACAAGGTAGTTGATGCAATAAATATTTATATGGTCAATGAAAATGACAGATTTGGAGACAGGGCATGCTTTTAAAAGTACATTTAAAATTCCATCTAGGTCCTTTTTCAACAACAAGAATGTTCTGTTAGGAATGACCCAGAAAGAGCGTTCTAGTGATTTTAGTTTGCTCAACCATACTTAAAATCTTACTAAGATATAAATGCAATGTTTTCAATGAGGCTCACAAGGCAGAATGATTGAGGGCCAATTCTTTGTGGCACTTTACAACAATTCTGTTCGGTGGGAATTGCAAATGGCTGATGGCTTTAAAATAAACAAATGCATGTCTTTAGACGCAGAGCAGACCGCGTTCATATTAATCTCCTGGTGTCATGGGCAATGGGCTTTAAACGTCTTCCCTGGCATAGTGGGACCCATGAGTTAGATTAACAGCGGCAGTATTCCCGGTGGTTTTTAATGAGAACACACCTAATAAAAAGGAGGCAAAGGTGTCTAAATCAAAATCAGGCACTGCTGTCCACAGGTACAGGCCTGTGCCAACACATGACTGTGGGCCCAGCAGCACGTGTGGAAGAGGGCAGGAGACGCTTTGGATTTGACGACATTGCAACCGCAAACTGAATTATCAGAAGCATGGCACGGTGCTGTGCTATGGACTGTTTGACTGCACCAGTTTTGCCACAGTTAATAGTTATTATTTAGGTGCATATGACTTGTAATTGTCATGCTTTAATCATATGTGATTAAATTACTTTTTCAATGAGAGGCCTATGGTATGCAAAGGAATATCCCAAAACCACATGATAAAAAGCCAATAATAGAAGTGGCCATATTGTTTTAAATATTTTCACACATATGCTTTGTCAAAGTATTGAAATTAATGGTTTCTATGGTACCCTTTTCCAGCAGTTTGATCCACAAGCTATATAAGGGCAAAGTGTACGGATATGGATTTATTCCTCAACGGGGGTATAAAGGCAGTTGTTAATCCCCCACTATCATTGATCTTAGCTCTTTATAAGTTGCTGTTTTTCTTTTAGTTTCATGTGTTCCTTTAAGAATGTGTTGCTTTTTTCCCCACTAAGATCGTCTGCCCTACCTTGTGTTTTTTTTCTAGTGTTGCTTTTTGCAACTTGTGTGCGCTGAAAAATCCCAGATGGATTTGTTTCTGCCATGAGTGCAGTTCTGGCACCCTTTCCTCCTCCACGCGGTTCAGTGCTATCCCAACATTAATCATGTCCGTGTGAGCTAAGAACGAGATGACCAATCAGATCGATCTCAGATGTCAATTCCCCGCTGGGGAAAGCCGCCACAGGCTGCCTGGTGCACATCTGCATATAAACAAAACACCGGAGCAGATTGTTCCAAAGCTGCATTGTTTCACATGGGCCACGGGGGCGTGCTGGCCCCGTTTAGTTCCCGTCACACGTTTAAAGACAGGCTCGTAAAACCGCAGAACAGCCAAGTCATCGACGGGTCTGAGTTTCTCCTTTTTCGTATTGCACTCCTTAAACCACCACAATCCGCACTTTGCCTGTTATCGCCGCCACTGGTTTCCTCAAGGTCAACGCGCAGGCAGAGTTTTTGTGAGATCTGCAGGGGCTCAGCTCCATTATTGTGGCACAATGGCAGTATTAAAGGGTCACATGGCGGCATCACTACCCACTGCCCTTCTCTCTTCTCCCGCGGCATTTAGGTTCCAGCGTTTCCCACAATAGAACGTGTGGGCTCTTTGGAAAACAGCGACTGGATCGTTTAGATAAATCTGACAGTCCTTATGCAAGGATGAGTAAATGTGCTTCTTGTAATTATGAATGCCTCCCCTCCCCTTCTGACAGTGAATCAACTTTTGCTTCATAGAAAAGTTGTGTGAATTATGTCTTAGTGGCTTTCAGACGGCTGGAGAGCTTTGGAGTAAATATGGGAACACAAAGGGGTTGAAGGCGAGATCCTGGTTTATATTGTCCTTGGTGGAAAAATTGGCTTTTTTTTGGCAAGGATGGTTGACAGCGTGTTTGCATGAAACTTGCTTAATTATGCATGCGGGCCATTTTTGTTTTCAGAGGCATTTATACATTGTTAATAGTGCCAAAGATTAATTATTCAGTTCCTAAAAAACCATTAAAGAATTATAATAAACATTTTGGTTAAATTTCAGTCCTACAAGGAAGTCCAGTGAACTTTTTACAGCTCTTGTATGTATTTTTATGGATTGTGCATATGTTTCAGTCCCAATGTCAGGGCATTTCCATTCTCGCAACAATTCTCCATTTTTTTTCCCCTGATGCTTAAACAGAAATCCATATCTGTGCGCTTTTGTTCTTTTGCTTTTTCTTTTCCATCTGTGCCTGCCGGACAACTCTGGGGTTCGTTTGAGAGAGGACTGACGGTAAGGGCCCGGCCGGTAAGCGAAGCCTTTTTGCTTTTCGCGGCCCAGTCCCGAGGAGGAGCTGAGTCATTTCGGACCTCCGGACCTGTGGAGACGTTTCGGCTTCTGTCGGGCTTTCGCCCGCGCCCTGGATCCGCAAGCCTTTTTAGCTGCCAGCTCTTGTTCACCAGTGTTCACCAGATTTTACTGACGTTTCAACTCACCTGATGTCACCCGGTTGGAACTGGAGAACGTCCCTAGCAGTGATAGTTAATGTCTGCCCTATATTTCCTCAGCATGCCATATATTTTGTTTGGGTTGTTTTATTGTGAATAGGAACTAATAGGAAACATACTATTGCGTAACTGACTTTTCAGACTCATGGGAAACAGATTGTTTCATAACTTTCAGTCTAACAGGAAAAATTTGTTAACAGACTTTTCATCCTAATATCATTCCACTCCCACCACTTCGGTTTGTTAAAGTTTCTTCAGCAATTTGGGATGTGTCCCCATTAAAAGATCAGCTTCTGTGATAAAAGGTTCCATTGGGGCTGGCGAGCTTATTGTCCCCTTCCAACTCTTTGTGACGGCATACTTTCTAGAGACTTCTAAGTGTTGAAACACAGCTGTGAAATTATATTTAACTCCAAAGTTTCCAAAGTTTTCATTATTATGTTGTTATTTGGGCGATTCCTGTATCCACGTCGACTTACAAGTTGTAAAGTGACCAATGTCTTCTGATAGACACTTTTATTTTTATTTTCCAGATGTACATTTACTGAATAATTAAAGATTAAGTACCTTGGTCCTCATCATCAGAAGTCCGATACCATTAGAGAAAATCTTCCTATTGCCATTGGGTAAGCAAAATGATATACAGAAACATTCCAAAGATGGAATTTTAAATTTTAATATCAAGAATGTGCAAATCTAGTGGTTATGGATTAAAAAAGGTTTTAGGTCTTTATTTCTCCATTTTATATGCAGGCAGATGTTGAAGATGTTTAAAGTGCCATTTTATTCTATATTGTCATTATTGGGGACTTGAAGGCACATCAGATTTCTGCAGAATGTACCTAATTAATGTAGTCTGAAATATCAATAATAAACACTGATTTCAGTCTATGAACATCTTTTCACTCATTAAAAATCTTTTGATGCTTCCCTTCTCAGCGGACAACTCCAAATGAAATTTTATATTCACAAGGGTAAAGCAATGTTTTGACAGTCATACTTTATGACTTAAAGGGAAATTTAGCTATTTCTATTCTAAAAAAGAAGATTAAATCTATATTATGTTATAAATTCAAAGACTAGTGCTCATCCAGTGACTTGTAATAGTCTCTGCAGTGCTTCTTTCTTTTTACTGTGCAAGGCAGAGACCCAGCCAGCATATTGAACGTCACCCTATCCAATTCATCATGATGATTTTCATTGTAAATATTGGTACGCTGCCATCACAGTGTCGTGGGCTTTTGGATAGGATCTGTTCAATGGGGGGCGCGGTTACAGTTAGAATGGTGGAACCCCACGAGTCGAAAGCTGTTCTGTAAAGCTTGGGTTAGCATGCCGCTTTGAAAAATCCAGGGGGGGATTCGCAGATCGCAGAGGCGGGAACCGTCACGGATCACCTGAGACCAACCTGGGCTGGCCTTGGTGAGGTCAGGAAATGGACTCCCAGGGGTGGGGGGAACGTTGGGCCGGTTTGTTCGGAGTCAACTCTGTGGATCAGGCTACTTCCATGCTAGGGGAGCTTTACACCTCTTATGGTCCTCACAAAAACGTGTGATCGCATTGGGAGGGGGGATTATCTTGTTTTGAATGGGAAAAACCTATGTTTAAAATTATCTGCATAATGAACATACCTCCTAGCCAAATTCATATGCATTTTTTCAAGCAAGTTCTCCCCCTGTGCCCCCAAAAGTATTTCTTTTGGTTTCTTGTTATCTTAATTATAACTCAATAAAAGATATCAGGAAGAACATAAATAATTTAAGGGAATTATGTTGTGTTATATTAAGCTGTTCTTTATAGGCTTCACACTATATCAGATTAAATAAGCAGTGTCATGGCAACAAACAGTGTAGACAAACTCATTATCAAACACTGTCTGGCATTTTCTTCATGCATATTAAACCACCTGAAATTTCAAAAATGATCATATGAATTTGCTTGCTGTGGGCCATTGGTATTTAAACTGCAATACAGACCAGCACCCCGGTGGGCAGCCAATGATATTATGGATGTCCTGTACACTAATTCAGTGTGTAGGCGTGATCTTAATAACTTGACTTTTGCAAAAAAACAAAGTAAAAAAAAATAAAACCCTAAAAAAACACAAGGCTCAACAATGGTATCACCACCGCACTTCAGAAAAAAATCAGCTCATGTCCACATTTTGAATGTTATGGAGGAGCCAGGTAATGTCATGTTTTTTGGTTTTTTTCTCTCCAGCTAATACTATTGTATCTTGGCTCCACTGCATTGCATTTGCACAATAATTTGTTCTGATGCTTTTGATACAAATGATACAACTCTGGGCTTTATACGAGAGGTGCACTTCCCATCGGGCCTCCATACAGGGATTTGCATAATGAGACAAAGGTATGGATTTACACGAAAAGGAGGGGAGAGGAGTGTATCTCCACAGAGGCAACATGGATTTTGCAACAACGGGTCAGATATTTTTTCCCCTGTCACTCAAACAGCTTGTCCAGCTATGGGTAACACGTAAAACAATCTCTTAAAAAAAAAAAAAAAAAGAATAATGGTAAAAGGGACGTCTCAGTTTAAAGGCGGAATGTGACTTTTGTGATATTTCTACCTGTTTAGCGGTTGCCCAGAGCACTCATTAATACCCTGAGTAGCAGTTCTGACTGTGGAGCAATAATGGCGTCCGAGATGACTGCCTTCAGCACTGCCCTGTGTCCTGATAACCTGGCCAATAGAAATTACCCTCACGAGGATACAAGGTTAATTGGTTTTCTATTTTCAACCCAAAATCACTCACTGGCACAGGGCTCTGGGGGAGTCAAACTTACCCCCTAAGTGCTCGTGTTTAGGTGAGCATACCCTTTTGGGGGGTAACTTTCCATACAGCACAAAAGACAGCTAACATAATTCACCGGAGATTCGGGGAAAGATGGGCCCCCATCTGGCAATGCAGACGTCATGACAAATGCCCAGGCGAATAATACGATTTGCACTGCAAATTCCCATGTCATCGCCATCCCCGGGGTGAAATAAGTGAAACCATTTTAATAGCTCACGATACCTTTCAGAATTTTCAATGAAGCGATTATTGGACAGTGCTGATAATTGCAGCATATATTTTGTTCATCTTTAGGGGTGACCCTGGAACTCGTATGAGCACTTTGGTGCTATTCTGTTTAATCAGTGTACAGCTACTAGTGTGAAATAGTGCTAGTACTCACCAAGCCCCTCTGTCCATGCCCCTCAGTTGGCCCTGAGCATAGCAAGCCGAGCCTAGTTTTTTTTTTCTTTCCTAGAGACACGTTACGTTGCATTCAGAATGCTGTTGCTCAGGTCAGTGTGGGATTCTGCTTACGCAAGCCGGAAAGAGGTTTCCAATCCCTTCACTTTTCATATACAATGTGTTTTGTGGGACAGAAGCTAATTTTTGTGGGGGGAAAAAAACAACGTCTTTGTTCCCACAAAGTTTCCCTCACCTTACCCACAAGCACATATAAAGGCTGGATACATTCTCCGTTCAGTTGTAGAGGACTGGATACCAGTGAGATACAGCTCTTTGTTTCACCCTATCTGAAAACTGTGGGGTAAACCAAAGCACCAAGAAAATGCACCACAGGGAGGGGTATCATGGTCCCCAACGGTACAAAGGTGACTCACCAAAAGGAAGCCAATGGAAGCTTCTGAAAAGCCTACCTGGCACTCGCACCGGGATAAAACAGTTTATAAATCCGAAAACAGAGCTATGTTGTTCATATTAAGTGGCATGCCATCCCTTTTTATCCAGCAATTGCCATGCTTTGCAATGCCGGGAGATTCTTGTTATTCAGCGTTACCACAAGCGCAATGCTCGACATAGCACATTTACGCCCTGAATCGCGGTCACTGCTTAGTAAACACAGTCCTTCAAAAATCAAGCCTGTTTTGGTGCTTCACTCTGGGTTCCCTGGCTACCTCAGGCTCCTCTGCATGTTTTTGTTTTTTGTTTTTTGTTTTTTTTTTGTGAAAGGAGGTAATGATGAAGCCTTGGTAACCTTAAGAGGGAATTTTCCAGTGATTTCAAACAGACGTTATGTAACACAAATTACCATGACAAAATGGAAAAGTCCCCATTAATATGCTGCGCTGTAAAATGTATACCTTTTGTTGCCTACGGTTTTCAGAACGCTGGCCCGTACACAGACACTGCAGGCTCTGCAGGCTCTGCAGTCACAAACTCTCACATTTTCACTCAGTAGAGTAAACAGGCACCCTAATGTCAAAACTGCTATCAATGCTTTTTAATCTTCAGTGCTGCCTGCTTCTCGGCGTGGTTAGGCGCCAAGCGTGCATGAACCCATCTGCAGCTCCAGGCGGATAAGAAGGGGGAGACGGTGGAGATTTTGGTGGGAGGTCTGGGGCTGGTAGCGGGGACCACAATAGGAAGCCTGCAGCAGCCCAGGGAGTGCTGGAAAGGGCTGGAATTAGCTGCCAGGTGAAGCATCGGGTCGGTACTTCCAAAGCTTAAAGGCCTACACCACCGGTCTGCAGCACAATGTTCGTGGAGAATAGCGTCCTCAAGCATTGCTCTGACATTCTTGGGTTTCCAGGGACGCCAAAGTCCAGGAATAACAATGCTGGGAAATGAAACACTGTTGTTGTATCCTTGGCTGGGGTACTTAACCACAATTGCTTTCGTAAACACCCAGCTAAATAAACGGGCAAAGTCAAAAATTGTCAGTTACAGAACTTGCTCGGGATAAGGGCGGATGCTAAGAAAATTATGTAAATATGAAGCGATAATAGCATGTCTGTCTTGGAGAAGATAAACTTGAGCTTCAGGGTAATAAACCAGGCAGAGATTTAGGAACACCAAGATTTTGAGAGGAGCCCTGAGAATTAAACTCAGTGGGGGGGGCTGGGTTAGCATCGCAGTGTTACGATGAGCCAAATGAGGTTATGAAGAGGCCAAGGGGGTTGGTGCAAACATTGTGCTTTTGCCATAGGCATGACACAACATAGAGGGCATCTGGAGGAGGTGATGGTGGCTAAGCGGAGGTATAGCATGGGATTAATAGAATGGCTGGGAGACATGTCATTCAAGCAGACATTTGTATTTAGAGTCATTGACTCCCAGTTCCGCCCTCTGAATGCATGAAAAGACTACAACTAAATTATTAGACTCCTGATAACGCATGAGATTATGTCTTAACTGGGTTTAAGCGTGCGTCATGATAATTATAGCAAGTGTTTTGTATTTCTATGGATCTGCATAGTTTGTTCTGCATTAGGAGGAATTGTTTACCGTCTCACCTTCAGCGCTGTCATTTTGTTGGTCCGGGCACAGATTAACGATAAAAGATCAAAAGATCTAATTAATTTAGCCTCTGATGTCAGTGCTTTCGGTTTTGTGTTGATGTGTGTGCATTTGCTACAAATGAGTTAGTTAAAAGAAACGAGTTGTGTCATTGGGTTGGTCTTGCATACAGCAAGGGCTACGTAGTGTTTTCCACTGCAGTGACATTATCTGTTATTTCTTGATCCAGCTCATTCATTAAGTTCTTCAGAATTAGGAATCCTCTCACACTGTTCCTGTTGGTTAACTTAGATATTGTTCAGTTTCGACTTGAAGCTTTCATGTCTTGGTGAGCGATTCTTTGTTTGCAGTTAATTGTATTGCGCTCCAAACTAATAAAAAAAATCTGAATTTCTGCATTGATATATTTCCACTTGTTAAATATTTAATGGTCTGATTTCTGTTCAAGGATCTTCGAATATGAGGGAAAGATTAAAGTGTTTCCATGATAATCTGTGTGTATTTCTGGAACTTTCCAGCATTTAGTTATGACTTAGGTAATATTTAATGTACCCTCAGTTGCAACTACCGGAAACAAGCTGCACTTTCAGTACTTAAAAACAACAGAAGTCTCATTGCATCATCTCGTAACAGGCCTGGCATTATGCCTCAGATTCCTTCCTGTTAAAAATACAGACAGGACAGTGTTCACCTAATTACTTTCTACAGAAACAAACAAAAAAAACTGTCATCATATACACAGTCATCATCAAAAAGATAAAAATAAAAAATAACATACAAGTCGTGCCAGACCAACGAAATAACATACAAAGTTTCAGAGCAATGATTATTACCCCCTTCCACGAACATTAAAATGTTTTACATTCTTCAATATTTAAATTATTACTAATATATGAATACTCTCCTGGAATATTTGATGCTCTAGATATCTCCAGTGCTTCTTTCTGATATCTTAGACCATTCTATAAAATGAGGCAGTGATTCACTTTTGATGAAAGATTCCTATATCGCATACTCAATTATGGCTTGTATCGTGCACCGGCAGTATTACGTTTTTTTTACTAGCCGAGTAAAAAATGTAGTTTGCCATGTTAAAATTGTACTAAATATAATACACAGTGTTGTAATGTAATTCCCAATGTGTAATAACATTATAGCACACCGCACGCTCTCGGCTCAGGGGTGACCAAGGGGAGTCAAAAATATGGTCTCACAATATTCCAGAACAGTATTTATTAACAACATAAATCAAACAAACGAAAATAAATAAAGTATTTTTGGACTCCACAACCCCCACTTTTGGGTTCCCCACAAAAATAACAAACTAAAATACCAACTGGAAAATAACAGAGGTAAAAACAGATCCAGCCAGGGGGCAAACAGTAACTGATGTAGTGAAGGGAAGGAGATTACGAACCTCAGTTTCTGGGGTTTTTTCCCCCTCGTCCCTCTCTCTCTCTCTCTCTCTCTCTCTCTCGCTAACACTGTATCTATATGTGTCACAGACAGAGAATATCAAAAAA
>JAOYSI010005791.1:0-13301 GCA_025775065.1 Hiodon alosoides
CCCCCCCCCAGTGGTTGCCCCACACCTTTTTTTTTTTCTGTTGTTTCAAACACCCCCTCCCCTTTTTTTTTTTTTTTTTTTGGGGGGGGGGGGGGGGGGGGGGGGGGGGGGGGGCGGTTGTGTCACTATTTCTGACTTTCTCCGTCGTCCTCGCTCGGTGTGAGTGCACGCGCGCTTGGCTCTTGGCCTCATGTGATCGGGTAAGAAAGGAACTGGGAAACTGAGATTTTTGGGATATTCTCCGTGACCGAAGATACGACCCAGGTAGGTGGCCTATTTGTTTGCGGGCGGTTTTCTGTAGGAGTCTGGTAAAACGTTGAGAAAATGGAGAACGCGTGAGGTTATTTTCCTGCCGCCTATTTATAGCTTGCAGGACAAGCGTTTTTGACGGCACTCTCGAACCCAGGGAAAGGATTGGTTCTGGGAACTGGGTGAAGGAATGTCCACCAGAGGGGAAATATCTGGGTTTGAGGTTGGGGGTACTGATAGTATGGTTGGTAGGCCTGGGTTCCTCCGTTGGGATCCACCATGTAGCAGCTCAGAGCTGATGGAAGCGGTAACCCGAGAGGAACTAATGACTCTCACATGGGGGGGTGCTGAGTCATTGGTTTTGTTAAAGGAGAGTTCTGGGCCTTGTGGTCTGAGATCTGATCTTCACGGTTCGGGGTGTGGGATCAAACATATTACTTGATGGAAGGTAATCCGTCTGCGGGTTGTCAAAAGACCTGGAACTGACCTTAACGTTGTGGAGGCTGTTCTGTGGTCATCCACGTGTTTTTAAAGTTCTGTTGCCATGGATCTATTGTTCTGCAAAGTCCTCCATAGGAAATGAGGTCATCACATCCTGATGATACTGTTCTCATCTGTGTGGTTCTGATGAGCTGATTGAACCTGAACCGAAGGCATGGTTGAATGTGTTTTTGTTTACCTCAGACCACGGAAAGGGGTGAATCAATATCTGGGCCCAGAGGCAGAGGCTTTCATCCAATGATCTGACCCCTTGTACGCGGGGGTCAGTGATGGTGTAATTGAAAATGAAAAATCATTTGAATTTAGCCATAGTCTCTGCATGTTCTCTACAAAGAACTACGCTGTGGCAGATAAACGCTGCCCTTTTCAGATAACGGTCGTGAATAGGGCTAAAATAACTAACGGGGAGCATTGCGTTCCTTGGGTGATGTTGAACGGACGTTTAGTGATTCCGTGGGCGATGTTGAAGGGACGTTTAGGTGACGCTTTAGGTCGCATGCAAACGGATATATGCTCAGATCTGTTCCCTCCTCCAGTCCCTGGAAAACGTACTGAAAGCGCCTTGCCGGTGCCCAACACGTGCTTTTTATCTCGAGTTCCTCCCGAGTCCCTTCCTTCCTCAGCTTGCCGATTCTGACTTCCTTTTTGTTGAGCTTCTTCACCTTATTTACACGTACGTTTAGCAAACATTCCTGTCAGCCAAGTGGGAAAATGTTAGGTTTTTATTCATAGTAGTGACAATTTTTATTTTCACTAGTGCACAGCCGTTATATCTGTCGTCTTTTCCCCAGGTCTCTCACTGAATCCTATTAGTGTTCCTGGATCTAAAACTAAACTCCTGTGTATGTCGTCTAGCACCATTAGCAGTCAGAAAACTGTAACCTGAGATGTATGGCAGGTTATGGATATCTCATTCGCATGTTCTATACCATGAAAAGGTATTATCGAGTAACGATAATAATGTTAGTTGTTTCAAGGCAAATTTTTTGGGGAAATTACTCTAACCCCACAGTATAAAAAGTGTGTTTGAGTTTCATTGTGTAGAAACGTTTCTTACATGTGTTGTCAGCGGCTTAGAGTTGACCTACTAAGTGGCTTAGTCTGTATAGGGCTAGCCTGAGCATCGACTGAGTCTTATGAGCTGAGCTTCACTGGTTCTAATCCCGCTGTTCACAATCTCGGTTGTCCATAGAAATCCGGTGGCTTTCCCTCTGGTCGTTGCCGCGTTGCATCTCCTGAGGGCTTCTCGGGTTCAGGGTCAAGCTGGCGCTGCCAGTGAGAGGGACGTGCTTCTCTCCCAGTCGGTGCTGGATGTCTTCTGCTGGCTCTGTGGTCTACAGAGTGTTAAAGAGACGGGTGGCGTGAAGGAGACTGTGATTGGTGGATGCTGGTCCTACGTTCTCTGCGGAGGCGGATTGGTGGTAACTAGGCGCGATCCGTTAGTCCAATTGGCCGTTTTAAAATTGGAGGGAAAAACGAACAATACTCGTGATTCCAAATGTAAAAATGTTGAAACCAGTATTTCAACTGAAGTCTTGAAAATATCACCAAACAGACCAAGCTGACAACCATGGCAGTACTCTGTTATGCTGACAAAAGGCAGTCCCTTCCACCTGACACTGTTTGGCCAGACCTTCTCGTCGGGAACCAAGGATAGAATGCTTCCAGCCTAGCTGAAATAAGGAAAGCCACTTTTAGTGAGTAAAAACAGGTCTGACAGAAACTGGGTGTGATGGTGTGGAGTACGTAGTCTCCATAGTTACCCCTCTTTGTCACAAACCATTTAACTCTTAACAACGTGGAACTTGTGATATTCCCTTTCAGTCTGACCAGACTTCCACACTGTACGCTCACATCCTCTCTCTTGCCTAAAGACGGGTTTCTCACAGCACGCGCTGTCATACGTTTCCCACACCGGGGCTTGGGCTGCCTTCCGGCCATCAAGCCAGAGTTTTTAACGCAACGTGATGTAAATTGAAGAAGGAAGTAGTCGCCCCCGATTGTTGAGTTGGACGCACGTTGGAAGTGATGGCATTGTCATTCGGTGGATGTAGAGAAGGTTTGAGATCTTGTTTGCTGTATACGTTAGGAAAACTATGAAGGCCTTGCTTATCTACGGTAGGTAGTCCAGATCACATATACAGGATGGCTTCAACACATATGGACTTTCATTTTGTTTGGCTGATGGTGAGATCACACGCCATGGCTGCTTTTGCTCAGCAGTTTATAATGATCTGGTTTGTAGTAGTAGTTTGTCGTTTTGGGCAATTTGTGTGTGTGCACCGCAGACCACAGGTCAGCGTGAAGGAGACTCCTGGGGAAACAAAAGTACGCTTGACTGGAGAGTGACAGCAAACCGATGCTCGAAAAGCTCAACTACGTTAATAAGTTATGAGGGGTGATATGAGGTAGGCCTGGAATGAGCTTTGGTCTTTATTTAATGTTCTTCCCCTCCACCCGTCTCCTGAAAGGCCGTGAGGCGGCAGAGTTGTTGAGAAGATGTTGGACAACAGCAATGCCCAGAGGCTCTTCTCCTTCACGCCAGTTGTTCCACAGGTCTGAGACCTCCATGCCCTCAGGGGTTGAACTTGGTACCCCATTATC
Source organism: Hiodon alosoides (assembly GCA_025775065.1). Classification (NCBI taxonomy): domain Eukaryota; kingdom Metazoa; phylum Chordata; class Actinopteri; order Hiodontiformes; family Hiodontidae; genus Hiodon; species Hiodon alosoides. The sequence continues at coordinate 3,355 of JAOYSI010005791.1, forward strand.
CTGGATCTAATGACCTCCTCAGATGGCTTTGCAGGATGCTCCGCTTGTTTTTAATCTCTAAGCCCCTGAGGCGGTGTTCTGCAGATAGGCCCAAGTCTTTCTCTTCATTATGCTATCTGACCGATTTATTCCTCTGTCTCGAGTGCAAGAGCCCAAGAAGTCTTGTGAAGAACATCTCCTGTATTCAAGTGCCCTTCGTTCCGTCTCACGGATGGTCCACTACTGTTCCACACACCGTGCTCTTACTCCCAAAGCCTCGAGTGGGGCACTTGTCCGGACCGCTACGCTCCTGGACGCCACAGTCTGGACGGCTAGTTTTAAACTGCAGCCTGGAAGGCACTTGTCTTGTGTCTTATACACTTACTGTGCCGGAAAGCATTGGAGCATATTGTTGCTTTTCCTTGTATGTTGAAAGCTGGGTGACCAACCAGAGTCTTTTAAACTCTGACTCACAGCAGTTTGAATAGACAAGTAACTGCACTAAATATATCAGAGTGTCTACTAAAGCCATCCCCATTTCATAAAGTGTTTCCATTGGGGGGGGGGGGCTCCTCCAGATTTTGAATTAATTTTGCACCACTTGCTTAATCATTCTACAACTGAGCCTGTGAAGTATACCTAAATCATAAATATAAATATATCAATGTGTCTACTAAAGGTATCCCCATTAATAAAGACTGTGGTACCTGAGTCACTAAAATGGTTTCCCCCAAGTAGGCTTATCTTTGGTTATTCGGTTGAATGCATTTACTCTAGTATCAACGCTGTAAAAGTACTTGTGAAATATCACCAAATAAAAGCACTTTCTGTACACCGATCTGTGGGGAAAGATATCTTGTCTTTGTAATAAATTCTTGGGATCCAAGTTGAGTGTGTGTTTTTTTTTCATGCAAACTCTGAAACCAAGTTTTGATATACATATTAATACTTCCACTTGGAAAAATGATGTCCCCACCCCACCTCCAAAAGTTATCTGTATGCATGCTGTATTGACTTAAAACATTATTGATTTAATAAAGTAAAATGACAGCTTTTACAATATATTTGCCTCTACTTAGTGTTGATTGTATTTATACCTAGAGACACGTTTAACAATGCTTAGAACATCCTCATTCACTACACTAACTGAAACATCCGACAAGCTATTTAACAGGGCCGTTTTATCTCTATTCGCTCTCATCTGATCAACTCCCTCTCCTCTGTTTCTAAACCTCTCTGTCTCCTCACCTCCCTCCCTCTGTCTCCTCACCTCCTCTTCATCCCTCCCTCTGTCTCCTCACCTCCCCATCACTCTCTCTGTCTCCTCACCTCCCAATCTTTGTCTCCTCACCTCCCTCCCTCTGTCTCCTCACCTCCTCTTCATCCCTCCCTCTGTCTCCTCACCTCCCTATCACTCTCTCTGTCTCCTCACCTCCCAATCTTTGTCTCCTCACCTCCTCTTCATCCCTCCCTCTGTCTCCTCATCTCCCCATCCCTGTCTCCTCACCTCCTCATCCCCCCCTCTCTCTGTCTCCTCACCTCCTCCTCATCCCCCCCTCTGTCTCCTCACCTCCCCATCTCTCTCTGTCTCCTCACCTCCTCCTCATCCCCCCCTCTGTCTCCTCACCTCCTCCTCACCTCCCCATCTCTCTCTGTCTCCTCACCTCCTCCTCACCTCCCCATCTCTCTGTCTCCTCACCTCCCCATCTCTCTGTCTCCTCACCTCCTCCTCACATCCCCATCTCTCTCTGTCTCCTCACCTCTCCATCTCTCTCTCTCTCTCCATTCCTAGGTCAACCGTGTCACTGCTTCCACCTGTCGCTCCACTCTCAGCCCTCAGTCTCTCCCCTCCCACCTCCACAAAAATCACTTGGTCACACTTTGACCCCTGACCCCTGCGCCTCGTCCCTCCGCCAGGTTGACATGGCGCTGTCCTCGCGCCTGAAACTCTGGGAGCAGAAGGGAGGTGCAGATATGTGTCGTGCATCGCATTGTCCAGCTGTTGCTGTTGCTGTGTTGGCCGCGTTAAAACTCTCAGCTAGAGCTGAATTTCAGAATCTGCCGTTTGTCAGTTCATTTCATAACAGCATCCTCCTGCCTTAACATTTACTCCAGTGACATGCTTTCTGAATTCACCAGAGAGAAATGTTGCTACATGTGTTGGTGTTGATATATAATGACTATCTGCAGACCTCTAAGTCTGTTCCCCTAAAACCTTGTTCAATGTTGTTATCCAGCGTTTGCCTTGGGATATGCAGTACAATAAAAGCCTGTAAAAACAATTAAATCAATGTTTTGCACTGACCTGGTTTGAGCTAACCTGCTGGATTTGTCCTATGAGGTCTTGTGGCATGTGATCCGATGGCGCCGCACTCCCATTCGCCATCTGCGCTGTGGTGGGGGCCATTCTGTTTCGGTGACGATTCCTCGATCCATCTTCCCAGTGGTGGGGGGCGTGAATATCTCTTGTCAATTATCATCAACTGGGTTTACAAGTCTCCATTAAGTGTTTTTTGTGAGCCATTGAAATTATTATCATGGCTCCCAGGAAACTTGCTGCCAAGCCCTGGCAACCACCAGTGGGTGATGTCAGTATTAGTAGTCAAATCACAGACACAGTGAACTCCACTACCCAGATGGCGGTCTCGTTGCACTTATTGTTACTTGCAAAGCTTACAGATTTACAGTTTGCCCATTTATTCAGGTGATAATTTCCCTGAAGCAATTTTGGCCAAGTTACTGCCTCGAGGGTTCAACAATTTGGATTTGAATCTGCAACATCAAGATTTAAAGTCAGAAACCCCAACTTCCACAGCCCCTGCTGCGGGCCGAGGAGGTCAGGTTGTCGTTATTCACAGGTTGACGTATTGATCAACAGGGGCGGGTCGTCCAATCATCAGGAACCCGGCATGTTTGTGTTTCTTCCTAATGTGTCGAAGGAGCAACTGGTGATTGGGTAATTAAGGCCTAGCTGAGGGCTAGCACTATCTCCAGGCTTCGGAGTTGTCCTTCCTTGGCCTGGAGAGTGACTGTGGAGGGTTCGAGCTTCATTGTGTGTTTGTGGGATTCGAGCTTCATTGTGTGTTTGTGGGGTTCAAGCTTCACTGTGTGTTTGTGGGATTCGAGCTTCATTGTGTGTTTGTGTGTTTGTGGGGTTCGAGCTTCACTGTGTGTTTGGGGGGTGCAAGCTTCACTGTGTGTTTGTGTGTTTGTGGGGTTCGAGCTTCATTGTGTGTTTGAGCTTCATTGTGTGTTTGTGGGATTCGAGCTTCATTGTGTGTTTGGGGGGTTCGAGCTTCATTGTGTGTTTGTGGGGTTCGAGCTTCACTGTGTGTTTGTGGGATTCGAGCTTCGTTGTGTGTTTGTGGGATTCGAGCTTCGTTGTGTGTTTGTGGGATTCGAGCTTCATTGTGTGTTTGTGGGATTCGAGATTCTTTGTGTGTTTGTTTGTGGGATTCGACCTTCATTGTATGTTTGTGGGATTCGACCTTCTTTGTGTGTTTGTGGGATTCGAGCTTCTTTGTGTATTAGAGCATGGCTGCATGTTTGGTGTCCCTGCCTCTCCGTCCGTATCGGCCCGCGCCGTCCTCTCAAACGGTTCTCACACTCCCCCACACCTGGCTCTTCATCTACAGATCAAGGAGGAGAAGACGCCTCCTACAGCCCCTGCAACTCCTCCGCCACCCCTGTCCGCTCTGCCCGGCGGATTCCTCAAACAGCTGGTGAGAGAGACGGAGAAGGAGACACGTCTGAAAGAGCCAGATATCAAGGAAGAAAAGGCGGTGAGAGGGTGATGGTGGCTTTGTGTGCCTTGGAATTGTGGGTAACTTTGCGGAATACCCGCGTCGTGTGCAGTGTTCTCATTTGTTCTCAAATGCGTCCGGCTTCTGTTCATCTCCGTAGCCAAGCAAGTTGAGCGATACCCTCGTTCAGCAGTTCCTTCTCCCTGACGAGACCCCGCCCATCCTGGAGGCAGAGATGGCCCTCAGAGCGGAGCAATTGGTCAACGGGGAACAGAGTCGGCTTGCGCTGGAGAAGAAAACCTTGCCCAGGAGGATGATGTCACAGGTAACGGAAGAGAGGCCCGTGCGGGACGGGACCCCGCCTCAGACACAAGGGATGCCTGGGGAAGTGGAGGTGATTGGGGAGGTCCCAGGCACTGTGAAGGACAAGGACAGGGGGAGGAAAGGCGTGGAGGAGAGACAGGAACCGGAGGGACAACTGGCGGACAACACAACAACAGAGCGGGGGAGCGGGTCAAAGGTCAGTTTCACTGGAATGGCCAAGTTACCCGTCCTCTAGGGGAAAAAATCAGCTTTATAACAATACGATGGGTGATCATTCCTCTCTAACTCCCTTCCGCTCTCCCCCCCACTCACCTCCACAGCCTGTCCACCAGAGGGACGTGTGGTACGAGGCTGGGACTGTGTGGTACGTGCACAAGGACGGCTTCACGCTTGGTGAGTCTGCATGTGCAAACGTGAGAGGATTTGTGGTCACGTCTAATTGGTTTAGCGGGACATGGAGTGGGGATATCATGAGTCACAGAGGGCCAGTAGCGGTTCAGGGGCAGATTAAACCCCCAGGTCCATCCAAGTCAGCAGTTCACAACATTTTCTGGCCCACAACCCAAAAAATGTTTTGTGTTCATATTTTAATAATTCTGAGCCCGATATCATGAGGACGGGATGCAGCTGCTTAACACCTGGGGACGGGATGCGGCTGCTTAACACCTGGGGACGGGATGCAGCTGCTTAACACCTGGGGACGGGATGCAGCTGCTTAACACCTGAGGCCTAAGGAAGGCCACTTTGCCTTCAGTGTTAATAAAAGTGGTGGGAAGCTCAAACATTAGAAAAGCTGGGGATTATATGTGGAGGGCCGGCCCGCACTGAAACTAAACCCTAAAGAAGCTAATCCCGTGGTTAATAGCCTTAGTGTGTAATAACAGAACTACATCAGTTTACCACACAGCACTCGACATATACAGAGAAATGCGGCAAAATGCCAAGCCCCAGACAGCAGAGCGCTGAGAATGACCAGCTTAGCTGTAATCCACACAGTTAGCATTGTGACACACAGTACGCGCTTGTGACACACAGTACGCGCTTGTGACCCCGAGTACGCGCCTGTGACACACAGTACGCGCTTGTGACACACAGTACGCGCTTGTGACCCCGAGTACGTGCTTGTGACCCCGAGTACGTGATTATGACACACAGTACGCGCTTGTGTCACACAGTACGCGCTTGTGACACACAGTACGCGCTTGTGACCCCGAGTACGCGCTTGTGACACACAGTACGCGCTTGTGACACACACTCCGCGCTTGTGACACACAGTACGCGCTTGTGACCCCGAGTACGCGCTTGTGACCCCGAGTACGCGCTTGTGACCCCCAGTACGCGCTTGTGACCCCCAGTACGCGCTTGTGACACACAGTACGCGCTTGTTGATGCTAAGAAAGTGGGGTTGGGTATCGGGATTAGAAAAGTAGCCTGTCTAAATAAAGTCTATAGAAGAATTATTCAAATATTTATTTCTTATTAATGTCAGTTCCAACTAAAAAAAAAACCTGAATTTGCAGCTGTTTTCTCCTGTGCGAGTGAAGGTTGACTTGGACAGGACATACCTGGGATACCTGTCGGTATGTGTGTGATCACAAAGCCTGTTTTTCCATCGTGGTTTTTTTATCCAGCGACACAGCTGAAGCCCGATGAGGGAACGCCCGAGCTGCCTGCAGGAAAGGCCCGGGTTCGCCTCGAGACGGACGGCTCGGTCCATGACGTCACGGAGTACGAGATCGAGAAGGTGCGTTTCTCGTCCACAGCAGGCTTTTGTGACTGACAGTTGGTTTGCTCATTACCTGCCCTAAAGAACCCTTGCCTATAAAAACTGGAGTTCAGGCACTAGTCAGTAATACTGTAACCATCGACTGGATATTATACTGACCGACCGCGGTCTGCAGATGAACCCTGCAGAGCTGGACCTTTGCGAGGACCTGAGTGAGCTGCCCAGCGTCAACGAGTCCAGTACACTGCACACCCTGACCAGCCGGGCCCGGGCCCAGTTGCCTCTCACCCACACTGGGCCCAACCTGGTGGCCCTCTGGCCCCCACAAGCACCTCACAGTAAGGTGAGGCTCTGAACCGCCGCCTTCAAGGCGAGAGGCGGAAACCCGGTGCAAAATCACCCTGTTGAAACATAGTTAACGGGTTTCAGCTCATTAATTATTCCTCTCTCTCTCTCCGGCCCAGGTCCCCCGGAGTCGCCGGTGGGACGGGGTGTGGGAGGCGCCCCCGCCCCTCAAGGCTCTGGTGCGGCGGGTGTATGTGAACATGGTGGGCCGGCGCCGGGACCAGAGCGTGGTGACGGTGGGGCGGAGCGGGACAGGGAAGACCACCTCCTGTCTCTCCTTTGCTCAGGAGTTACTGAGGCAGGCGGGCACCGCGGCGGGCGGCCTGAACAGTGAGTCCCATGGTGCACTGGTTCCTCTCAGCTCCTGCCGCGTTGGGTCGCAGCGTGTAACTGCGTTGTGTGCTTTTTCAGAGGAGAAGCTCCAGGCTGTGTTCACCATATTGCGCTCATTTGGTTGTGTGAGCTCGCAGCACAGCGACGCCTCCTCCCGTTTCGCCATGGTCCTCTCTCTGGACTTCAATCACGCCGGCCAGGTTGCCGCAGGACACCTGCAGGTATCCAACTGGCTGTCACTCATGTTCCATACACCAATTCCCTTTCACTCCAAGCCCCTCCCCCACTCCCATAGCGCCTCTCCCGTGCAGGGTTATGGTCTCTCACTTACATCTCACCTTCTCTGTTTGCCTTTCCCTCTGTCTGTCTGTGTGTCTGCCCTTGGCTCAGACCATGATGTTGGAAAAGTGGAGAGTTTGTCAGAAACTGGAAGGCGAGAGCAACTTCCTGGTTTTCTCCCAGATGCTGGCCGGGCTGAGTGTGGAAATAAGGTCAGAGCAGGCAAACTTTGTGAATGGGGGGTAAAAAAAAAACCGTCTCCCAGGATTGAAGCCCTACTGTATCTGTTTTTTAACTCTGGCATAGCTTCACAAAGCTAGATATCATAAATCGGAAGGGATTTGGTCTGATATCTCTCAGTATCCTTGGGGTGTTTATTTCTGTGTCCATGCAAAGCTGCTGGTTTGAACCAAAGACCCAGGTCTGCGCTTAATGTGGTTTCCTGTCGTACATCTCTACAGGACAGAGCTTCACCTGCACCAGCTGAATGAAACCAATTCCTTTGGCATTGCACCAGCCACCAAGGTAGCACAGACCGCTAACAGGCTACGAACCTGGAAACACGACTGGACATGTTTATGTCCGAGTATTACCGTTATAAATATGAAAAAAAAAATCAATTTTTTTCTTCTCTCCACCTCACTCCATCTTTTTCCTTCAGGTGGAGGAGAGACAGAAGGCATCGACAGCTTTTATGAAACTGTTGGCAGCCATGGAAACGCTGGGCTTCTCAGCCAACGAGCAACGTGCAATTTGGCACGTGCTAGCCGGTATATACCATTTGGGTTCTGCAGGGGCGTGTAAAGGTGAGATGCGTCGTCTTGTCATGATTCACTGTGAGCACCGTGCCCTTTTGCCTCTCGTTAAGACACACCAAAATAAAAGACCAGCCCCTGACAAAGTTAGCAGGTACCCACACGGATACGAGTCCCATCTGTACCAGCAGGTACCCACACGGGTACAAGTCAGTCCGCCGGTCTGTGCGCCAGCCAGTCCGCCGGTCTGTGCGCCAGTCAGTCCGCCGGTCTGTGCGCCAGTCAGTCCTCCGGTCTGTGTACCAGCCAGTCCTCCGGTCTGTGTAACAGTCAGTCCGCCGGTCTGTGTAACAGTCAGTCCTCCGGTCTGTGTAACAGTCAGTCTGCCAGTCAGTCCGCCGGTCTGTGTGACAGTCAGTCCGCCGGTCTGTGTAACAGTCATTCCGCCGGTCTGTGCGCCAGTCAGTCCGCCGGTCTGTGTAACAGTCAGTCCGCCGGTCTGTGTAACAGTCAGTCCTCCGGTCTGTGTAACAGTCAGTCCTCCAGTCTGTACGCCAGTCAGTCCTCCGGTCTGTGTAACAGTCAGTCCACCGGTCTGTGTACCAGCCAGTCCTCCGGTCTGTGTGCCAGTCAGTCCGCCGGTCTGTGTAAGAGTCAGTCCGCCGGTCTGTGTAACAGTCAATTATCAAGACACTGGGTGAAAGTCACCAAAAGCAGTGACTGGATGGGGCCACTGTTCTTCCGCAGTGGGACGCAGGCAGTTTGTTAGCTTTGACAGCGCCCAGTTGGCCGCCAGCGTAATAGGCTGCGAGGGAGAGGAGCTCCACACCGCCGTCTTCAAACATCACCTCCGGCAGTTACTGCAGAGAGCCACCGGGGGCGGCAGAGAGCGGCATGCGCAGGAGGACTCAGACGAGGGTGAGCGTGGGGGGGGGAGACCAGTGATTCACCAGTGAGTGGGCGTGTGTACGTGAGTGGGCGTGTGTATGTAAGTGGGCGTGTTTACGTGAGTGGGCGTGTTTAGGTGAGTGGGCATGTTTACCTCAGTGGGCGTGTTTATGTGTGTGGCCGTGTTTACACGTGTGGGCGTGTTTACGTGTGTGGGCGTGTTTACGTGTGTGGCCGTGTTTACACGTGTGGGCGTGTTTACGTGAGTGGGCGTGTTTACGTGTGTGGGCGTGTTTACGCGTGTGGCCGTGTTTACGCGTGTGGCCGTGTTTACGCGTGTGGGCGTGTTTACGCGGGTGGGCGTGTGTACGTGAGTGGGCGTGTTTACGTGAGTGGGCGTGTTTACCTGAGTGGGCGTGTTTACGCGTGTGGGCGTGTTTACCTGAGTGGGCGTGTTTACCTGAGTGGGCGTGTTTACCTGAGTGGGCGTGTGTATGTGTCTCACTTGTGGTTTGCTGTTGCAGGCCCCAGGCTGAGTGCCACACAGTGTGTGGATGGCATGGCCACCGGCCTGTATGAGGAACTCTTCACCGCCATCGTCTCTCTCATTAACAGGTACGGTGTGGGTGCGGTAAACACTGCAGTGATAAAATAGTAAAATGCCACTTTCTTGGTCCTTACTGGTCTCACCTTATTGGAGGGTCTTGTGTCTTTAATTATTTAATTGTAATTAGACTTCGTATTTTAAGTATACCTTAATATTTATAGAGTAATAAAACATACCAGGTTACTCCACTAGGCTGATATATGACTGAATGATAAAATATGATAAATTATTTTAATTATAGCATACATGACCAGCTGGAGTTGAGCCGTTGTTCAATAAAGTTAAACATACTATAGCAAATAGCAAAAGGAATATATTTTGTGATATTATATTATTATATTTTAACACTATATTGTCTAAAATGCCAAATTTCCAGAGAGTGTATTCCTAAATCCTAACCTGTTCCTGGTGTACATGTATGTTTGGGTACCCATGTATTTTCCATAAATAATGAATAGCTTTATTAAGCAGAATCCTGAAAACTTTGATTACATTTCTAGACAGATTGTATAATTTGCTGAGCTGTACCTGAGGCCACACCCCAGTTTAGAAGCCCGGGCCTGACCTCTGACCTCTGCTCTCTGCTTGCGCTCCAGGTCACTTTGTTCCCAACAACTGACCCTGGCCTCTGTGATTGTGGTGGACGCTCCTGGCCTTCGGAACCCCAGGCACGCCGGAGAGGAGAGGGCGGCTGGGTTCTCCGAGCTTTGTCACAACTACCTGCAGGAGAGACTCCTTGAGCATTACTACACACACACCTTCACAGACACGCTGGACCGCTACGTGCAGGTACAGACGCCCCAGCACTGACACTGCGCACACACACACAGACACGCTGGACCGCTACGTGCAGGTACAGACGCCCCAGCACTGACACTGCGCACACACACACACAGACACGCTGGACCGCTACGTGCAGGTACAGACGCCCCAGCACTGACACTGCGCACACACACACAGACACGCTG
>JAOYSI010005792.1:0-13299 GCA_025775065.1 Hiodon alosoides
ATTTATCAAAATTGGGCGCCTTCTCTCTCCGTTTCTCTGCTGATGAAAGGATATTGCTGTGTTAATGAGACACAATGACTGCTTTTATGATTTTAATCTGCTCCCTTGTTTCACTTTCTTGCACCAGCGTCATGTTTCTCTAATTACCACACATCATTACAGAAAAGGAGAAAAAACATAAGAGTGTGATGAGATGAGATGAAACGTTTGGCTGTTTAAAGATAAAGGAAAACTATCATGGTGGTGCAATTGAATCAGAGCCCGTCTACCAACCACAAGCACCTTATCCTCCTTGTGATTTGTGGTGGGAGTCGTAGCAACGAGCCTAGACGCGTTAGCACAGTTGCCAATTCCAAGTTGGGGGTGAAAATTTACTAAGCGCTAATGGCGATTCCAAATCCGTAAAATAAAAAGTAACAAGAACGAGGAACCTGTTGCGTTTCATCAAACGTCCTTTTTGTAATTTCTCAACTGCCAGTCGGAAGTTCACCCCTCCGCAAATAACCGCTCGGGGGCAGATGAAAGGCCCCGTGGGGGCTGGGGCGAGGCGGTGCATGAGCAGGTGGAGAGCCTGGAGGGCGAGCTGGAGAGGAAGATGGAGCTGCTGGAGAAGGAGAGGAAGGTCCTCCACAAAGACACGCAGAACCACCGGCAGGAGATGGACAAGGGCATCGAGACCCTTCAGCTCCGCATTGCCGAACTGGAGAAGGGTGAGGAGAAACACAACGCCGGAAAGGGAGAGGGAGAGAGCTAAGGCCATGATTAACGAGAGGGAGAGAGAGACAGAAGAGAGATAACGAATGAGAGAAAAGAGGGAGAAGATGTGAGAAAAATTACAGCAATAAAAGTCGTAGTTACTCTGCAATATTAACAGACATATTTATACTTTATTGCGTCAATCCCAGCTCTTCTCCCTCTCCATTCACCTACTGCTATTTCTTTCAGGGCTATCCGAATACAGTTACCCTCAAGGCTACAAGCTCTCCTTCCCGGTGCGGACCAATTACATGTACGCGGTAGTGAGAAATCCCATCCCTGAAATGTACGCTCTGACGGCCTGCCTGTGGCTGCGGGCCAAGGAGGACGGTATTGGCACCCCGTTCTCCTACTCTGTCTCGGGACAGCCCAACGAGCTGGTGTTGCTGCAGGGCCTGCACAATCCCGTGGAGCTCCTCGTCAACGACAAGGTCAATTAAAAATGTCTAATGAAGCCCTGTTTTTACGACCACTGTGCTTTTGCTTCCGGAACTATTGTTTCACTATAATGGTGGACGTTAGGGTTGTCGTTTGATTTTGTGTCCCTGTTTCGGGGCAGTAGAATGGTGATTGTATTTGTCCTGAATGAATGAGTAATGGAGTTATTCGATGATAACCATACTGTGCGCATCCCTGTGATATTTTTTGTGTTTGTTTAAGTGTTGGACCACCCACTCTGACTTATAATATGAAATTGTTGATTAATGTGTTAGTGTGTTAAAGTGTGCATTGGCTCTCTCAGTGTACATTCTGGAAAAACTTTACTTGCACCCTAGTCAGAACGCGCACAGAAGGATTTCGCAACGCTTGACACAATCAGCTGGAAGCCTTTGTGACACTTCACCGCTAAAGAATTAAAATAGTCATGGGATCGTGCAGCAGTAGATATGTAAATAAGACGTGACAGTAAAAAAGCATTCCTCGGCACGTCCTTATGAGCTCTTCAAGCCGTTTTTTTTGATAAGCAGTTACGGGCGGTGTAAGGAAGGAGTTCAGTAGGCTTTAGAATGGGTTCACGTTAAGTGTTAATTATATTTTTACTATTTGTCATGCGGGTTTTGAGGAACCTAAGTGTTGTCCCACTCCCATTATGTAGGTGGCGCAGTTGCCCCTATCCCTACCACTGGGCAGCTGGCAGCATGTGTGTGTGAGCTGGAGCCTGCGGGATGGGGTGTGGAAGGCCTACCAAGGAGGCGTGCTGAAGGGAGAGGGTGAGGGCCTGGCTGCCTGGCACCCTATTCGACCTGGGGGTGTGCTTATATTGGGTCAGGAGCAGGTGAGTGGGGGCTCTTTTGTTACGTGGTTTTTGTTGCACGCAGTGGCACTTTTGATGACAGCGGAAATGTAAAAGCAAACGATTAGCTTGGAAAAGCAAGAACACTGGAGGATGCTGAAGGTCATTGAATCAATTGAGAATGAATCAATGAATCAATCGATGATCTGACACTCTATCCCAATCCGTCTTTCTGCCCCTCCCACGCCATTGCCTTCGCCGACCCCTTCCCTCCCTTTACGCTGTGCACCCAACACCCCTCATGTAATGCATTCCATGCATGACCTCAAACTTTACCTGCTAAATCTTTGGTCCATTTCACTTCCATCTGCTCCTCCTGTCCCCTCAATCCTGTGTCTATCTGTCTGTCTGTCTGTCTGTCTGTCTGTCTGTCTTTCTTTCTTTCTCTTTCTCTTTCCACCCCTTCTCCCTTGGCCTCCAACTTTCCTTCCACTGTTGCCCAACAAGGATATTGTGGGCGGCCGCTTCGATGCCTCCCAGGCACTGGTGGGCGAGCTCTCCCAGTTCAACCTGTGGGACCGGGTGCTGACTTCCACCGAGGTCTCGGCCCAGGCTACCTGCGGTGGGGCTACACCGCCGGGCAACGTCGTGCCTTGGACGGACCGAGACATGGAGGTGTTCGGGGGGGCTACTAAAGAGCCCCTGGAGCCCTGCACACAGCGCGCCGGTCTCGAGCAGTGAGGCCAGCAGGGGACCAAGTCCAGGATCTTTATTTTGGGGAAATAACTGCTTGAGGGGTGGTCTTATTTTGAAGGACTTACCGAGCGTCTTAAAATAGGGACTCGCCACGTTTTCTGCATAGCGTGGTAGACGGAACTCTGCTTTGAGGGACTGATTTTGGATCAGATTTATGTTCTTGTCATGGCCAATATGGGCAGCTTAGGACTTACTCCTGCCTACAAAGGGTGATCTGACAATTCCTGCAGCTAAAGTCCCTCTTCTAGAGGTTGTTTTTAACAGGTGTTAATTATATTTCTATTGTTAAGTATGGAGTATGCGATTCTCAGTAGTGAATTTATTTATCATCTATGTGATGAGCGACGTTTCCTACATGTACGAATATTTTAACCTGCAGGATGTGTTCACCGATTTTTAAACGCCATACCTTGTGAATCATACTCTGTGCTTCAAATATATGCCTCTTATCATAATGAAATTTTGCCGTTACAGAAACAGCAGAAATGTGGTTTTTAAATGTTTAGGATTACAATATTTGAATGGAAATCTGTGAAATCGGTGACATGATTTTAATTAATGTCAGCTTTGTGACGATTAGTAAAAGTTCAAGAACCAACTGAATTACAAGGAAGCTAGGGGGTAGGCTACTTTAAAAAATGACAAAACAAAAACACTGGAAGGGCTGAGGAACTGTTCTATGGCCTGTAACATTAACACCATTCAGTTGTATAAGCCCATAGCTTACCTCCCACACTGTACACTCTCCTACTGACCCTCCAGCGTATAAAAGATTGCTGAGAGAAAGGTTTTCAATATTGACCGTCAGTGTGTCTGACTTGTTAACTTTGGTTGATAGAGGTAATGATTTATATAGTATAAATATACAGCAAAGTAAGTGAAACTGTAGCGTGAAACTGGTAGAATAAGAGAGAACTTATCCGATATATTTATGAACAGGACTGCTTGAAAAGAAATTTAAACGTCCTATTAATGATTTTCATATCGTTATCCTTGTTCTTGTGTAAAATATATTTATAATGCTAACTTTTTTCTTTAAGTTTCTGTCTTTAATATATGTATGTATATATATATTGTATATATATATATATAAAGACAGAAAGTAAAATCCTCTGCTTTTTCAGTACATGTTACCATGTGAAAACCTAACACCCACACCAAACCATTTGCAAAATAAATAGTAATAACAGTAGATAAACAGTTAAAAATACAACTTGCCCTACCCGCACTTGTAGCATCGTTGTTTATATGCACGTGTTGGTGAAAAGGATATTTAAAGAGTGTATCCCTGAACACGGTTCCCTCATCATCCCCGCCCCACCCAACAAACTACACACTGTGCCTGTCTGGATGGAAAAAGTCCAAATCCCTCGTTTCTTCTTGGTAATCAGTTGTTGATGAGTTGGGATGTCCGTGTTGTGCCTGTAATTGGTTTGGTAATGTTTGCACTTCTGTGATGTTGTGAAATATATGTATGGGGGTGGGGAATCATTATAACTGTAAAAGAATATTGCCTGGCTGACAAAAATATTTAAATGTGTCTAAAAAGGAATGAAGTATCTCACTTTTGAACAGACTTTGCTTCTCTTCCTAACTGTGTTGATATGTAAGGCTCATATGCTGAGTACAATATGCTGACTCATTGTGTGATTTTCTCTGTCTTTCTTCTTGTCCCATACATTTCTGTGCTTTTTGTCCATCTTTCTCCACTGCATGTACGTCTATTTCCTATGTGCTGGTGTGAAAACCTGACGCTGTAAATAAACTGATATTATCATGAATAAATAAAATCATTTTCACATGTAAACGCGACGTCTCCTGTATTTAAACCTGCAATATCCTGTTAGTTCTCACCAAGGTTGTCACTTGGGTTAAACCTGCAATGTCCCGTGAGGTTGTAATTTGGGTTGACAGCTAATCAGAGATATGGGACGAGTTGAATGATGTTGAAGTGGGACATATCTTGGGATATTCTTGAGCTGGAGAGAGAAAAAAAGGCAGAACGATGGCCAAAGAACCGGACCGAGTTTTACAAAGCAGAGCAGTGTAGGCTGAATGGAGGGGCAGCGTATTTACAAAATCTGAAATCTTTACAGAATCAAATATGTAATCACCCCCTGTGAGTGTGGAGGAGGAGTATTATCCAAACAGTTGGATAATACAGATTAGAAAGTGGCTTTGGAATGCTAACTGTCACCTTTCCTCACACACTATCCAGTCACACGTCGGTCGTGCCCAGTCAGTTCTATGTGGGAACATAGACTCCAGCTCCATTACACGTGTCTAACCCGATTTACACACAAATTCAACCTGAGAAACAAAAGAGAGATAACAAACCTCTGTTCGCATGTTAAGTCTTAAGAAATACTCTGTCTCTCCAACACTCCCTAAACCCATCCACCCAACTTATCAGTGAATTGGTGTAAAATAGCATCATGACCGCTAGTCTCTCTACCTATCCATATCTTCTCTCAAGCGTGCACGACGTTCTGAAGTTGGCCCATTTTCGAGCATTGTCTCTGCTTGTCTTTCTTCCCCCCCGCACTTCCTGTCTGTGTTTCGAACACGTATCCCACGTCTTTCTCTGGTGGCTTTCCTCCTGTCCTGACTGAGTCACATCTCCTATCTCCAGCATGAGATTCTCACACTGCTTCCCCTCCTCCTGCTGTCTCAACACCTCTCAGCCGCCGCCGCCGCCCACTCCATTCGCCCCCCGTCTCATCCTCCCCGCTATGCCTCGCCAAAGCCAAGCTGTTTAACTCAGACCCTGGCGAAATCAACTTGGGTGAATTTGATCATTCCAAGACGCGTCCTCCTTGTCAATCCACACTTCACTGATTGCGAGAGCAAGTCGAGACTGAACAGGGGAAAGCCACTAGCCAGTCTTTGCGAGAATACTACAGTTTCACAAATTTATATTTGTGTTTGACTTACATCAGATTTCGTGAAATATAAAGGACAGATCCAGTATTAATCCCCCACATCCCATCCCTGATAATGTTACATATTCTGTGATAATTTTTTACATGACAAGGTCTGCAATATAAAAACAACAGTGGATGTTTCCCCTCCTCTCTCTATATCTCTGAGAAGATAAACATGGATTAACTCTAAGCTTGTCTACAAAAACCAATAACAATAATGATCCTGACGCCCCCTCCCATACCTGCCTGGCTCTCTCTTCTCTGTAATGCCCCCCACATCCTTGATTTGTGGATGTTCTACACTTCTAAAAGATATGAGCACAGATTATCAATTACAATCCAATCGCCGCAGTATTTGTACTTCCCACTCAAACACAGGCCAGGTCAGCAGGTCAGTAGCGGATATTTTTTGCAAAGCCAACGCAATAGCGGTAACACCCTATAGACATGGGATACCAGTGCACATGTATACTAATCCATCTTTGTTTATACATCGGTCAAAACTCTGAGCCTCCTTCTTCCATCTCCCTTGGCCTGTCTCTGTGGATAAGGGTTGACTGAGCAGTGCTAGTCTAAGTAATCCTCTCTTGGTAATAGACTTAACTGTAATGAGATAATTCAGCTCAACTTCTTCAGCGTGAGACTGAGTTCTCCCACTAACAGACAGTATGGGGAGAAGTATGGGCAGACC
Organism: Hiodon alosoides; assembly: GCA_025775065.1. Classification (NCBI taxonomy): domain Eukaryota; kingdom Metazoa; phylum Chordata; class Actinopteri; order Hiodontiformes; family Hiodontidae; genus Hiodon; species Hiodon alosoides. Next base: position 6,362 of record JAOYSI010005792.1, read on the forward strand.
GTGGCTAAGGGAGAATAAAAACCTCTCTCATAACGTGTCTGCAACGTGAGCTAAACGTGAGCTGAGCTGGCCAAATTGGCATTTCATACCAGTTAAAAAAACCTAAGAATGCCAAGAAATAGAAGTGGACAGACTGACACTTTTAGACCATTACATAACAATGCCCAAAGCAATGTTTTATTATTTTAACTGCTTGGCAGCAGTGTTTAATTGAATTAGGCAAATCCACGTGTTGCATAAACTTCATTGTTGCAAACATTGACTTGCAGCTTCTGGTAATAATGCCTAAGAATGTCTTCTAATACATATTTAAGCTTTCATTTTTCACTTAATGGAAGACCTGTTTAAAACCTTTATGTGAAAATGAACTGAACTCATGAAAATGAGTAGAAAACCTTAGCTAGCCTACAGCCTTTCACAAATTGTTTTTGACAAATGACAAAAGACAAAAGAAATGACAGCATAGGTATTATGAAACACCTAACATCTATTATGGGGGGTAACCCTTACAGCTTCGTTTTGTGTAGGGTTGCATAGTAAAGCAACCAGTCAAATATAAAACGGAGGCGATTATCCCAGCCCTCCTACCTTGCTTCTTAATTGTATACTTTAATTTATTATTTGGAATGGAAAACCCCAACCTGTTCCAGGTAAAAAATAATTAAGTACTTTAAAGGTAAAAACAATAAGGCCTATCTCTAAATCAAATGTAGGCAATAACGATGAAAATATATTAAACTCAATGCCACGTAGCTGGAATGTTGTTTACTGCTTTTTTAGTTACATTATTTAGGTATGTGACACCTTAAGGTTTCAGAAACACTTTGCCGACTTCGCTCGAATCGGCTGGAACGCGCAACGAGTCTTTCGCCAGTCTCATTTTAGCCGATTGTCGACCACACAACACGAAGTTTACGTGGATAAACGCAACTAGCCTATATTTAAGGTGCAATAATTCACTTGGTTTTTTGGAGAAGCTTTTGTTAAAATATGGTTACTATCGTGGAAAAGGAAATGTGCTATGAATATGATCAGGAAATGTACTTCTTTAACACTTCTCCCTAACACTAAATGACATGCCATCGGACCTCCTGGCATCACCATCCGCCATGACAGTTGCTTCCAAGCCTGCGTAACGGGAACTAGAAGAGTTGTTTCCGTTCTAGTTGTATTTCTCGTTCAATGGTTGCTATGGCCGACATATCTCCATGTCAACCATAAGGGGAACAAACTTTTGTTGCTTTACCAGAACGGGGTACGTACCAAAAACTGATTGTTAACTTAGCTAGCACGATAGATTAAATTTAGCTTGTTGCATAATGTATACATATTGCATATGTATACCACGGTAATCTCGTTTTTCGCGTCCCATTATTAATAACTGGGGCTGTTGTTATACTGTGAACACCTCAACGGCTAAGTAAGCTATGTAGTATCAAGTTGATATATATGTATACATATATAATATAAATAATTCGTGGTAAATTATCATGATGCTTAGTTAGGAATTAGCAGACTTGTCAGCCGATCAATATGAAATAAATACATCTGGGAAGCGAATCGTGAACATATGAACTTAAATTGCTAGCTAACCTGGAACTCCACCATCAGCTTTGTGGAAACTAAACCCATTTTAATAGTAACATGTTAGCTAACAATTAACAGTTTTGCTATCTAGTTATTAGCTTTCTAGCCTAATCCAATGAGTATTCAAGGCAAGTTTCAGGCAAAGTTAGGTAGCCAGCTACGTATTTTGCTGGTTAGTTTGCTAGACAATTACCCGTTCTTTACACAGTTTTAGTATGTGTTTTCCACCAGTCAGTCATACCATGGAAAGAAATAACCAAGTCACGAATTACATAGGCTATGTAGTTAAACTCATTTCACGTAAATATATCGCGCCAACTCAACTGTCATTACATAACCACTAATTTCAATCGACTACTTTGGGGTAATCAATCTTATGTAGCAATTTTCCAATAAGTTGTTAGAAATCATGGCAAAACCGAAAATGCTAAAGGAACTGTTTCGGATTTCTGGGACAGTGCCACTATAACGATGCAATGTAAACACGTAAAGGCACCGTGACCTTTTTGTGCTTGGGATACCAATAAACGAGGAGCGGACATTAATATTTAACAGAAGGGTGTTTAAATGTCCTTTTCTCCTAAATACCTACCCCCAAGGTTAGATTGACCGAGGTAACTCGAACTGGTCCCCTAAACTAAAGGTGCCCTTGTTTCCGTGCTCTTTCCTGGATGTGGCAACTTTTCTGTCTTTAGTGCGTCTTTTAACCCATCGGAAAGTACGGCAGAGCCCCATGATCCCTAAACAGAATACACTTGTGCCTTCCAGAGACCCAGTGCTGGCCGCCTCTTCTCTGTTCAGAAGGCAAGGGGGATATGGCTGAAACGGCTGAAGGCAAGAAAGAGGAAGCAGATTACAAGAGGCTCCACAGTTTCCCTTTGATCAGGGTGAGGGAGAACTGGGTTGGAAAAGGGGTTAAAATGGGGAAATGTATAAGGAGGAATATAAGGCGGATTGAGAATACTTATCGTCTGCCTGACCTGTAGGGGGGTGGGGGAATCTGTTTTTGTGCATTTACGTGTGCCAGGAATTTGATTCGGTGAAATGAGGCTGACACATTTACAATAAAAGTTAGTGCATCGTTTTAAATAGTAATTGTATTATCGGAACTGCGTTAGATTAGCTGTCCCTTTTTATATATTCTGCTTACCACTCTTCATGGTCACCGTTACCGATAGACAGTACCAGAGTGGTGTTTTCCCTCAGAATCCCGATAGCTGTCGTGATCTGTGACCCCTGGGAAGCGTGTGCTATGTCGTGATCTGTGACCCCGGGCAGCGCGTGCTATGTCGTGATCTGTGACCCCCCGGGAAGCGTGTGCTATGTCTTGATCTGTGACCCCGGGCAGCGCGTGCTATGTCGTGATCTGTGACCCCTGGGAAGCGTGTGCTATGTCGTGATCTGTGACCCCCTGGGAAGCGTGTGCTATGTCGTGATCTGTGACCCCCAGGAAGCGTGTGCTTTGTTGTGATCTGTGACCCCCAGGAAGCGTGTGCTATGTCGTGATCTGTGACCCCCGGGAAGCGTGTGCTATGTCTTGATCTGTGACCCCCGGGAAGCGCGTGCTATGTCGTGATCTGTGACCTTGGGCAGCGTGTGCTATGTGGTGAGGTGCTGAGTCCCAGCGCTGGGATGAGAGACGGTTTCCTGTACACAGTGCATCTGTGTGTCCGTCCCGCAGCACACGGACATGCCCGAGGAGATGAGGGTGGAAACGATGGAGTTGTGTGTCACCGCCTGCGAGAAGTTTGCCACCAACAACGAGGTCAGTGTCCGGCGTATAGGTGATCGCGCGGTTTTACACCTCGGTTCTGCATCTTGGCGCACACGCTGGGCCTTTGTGGCCCACTGATTCCCACACACAGCCACTGATTCCCATCTGCTCTCCACGGCCCTCACAGAGCGCAGCGAAGATGATTAAGGAGTCGATGGATAAGAAGTTCGGCAGCTCCTGGCACGTGGTGATTGGCGAGGGCTTCGGCTTTGAAATCACGCACGAGGTCAAGAACCTGCTCTACATGTTTTTCGGGGGCAGTCTGGCCGTGTGCGTGTGGAAGTGCTCCTAACACAACTTCACTGACCTGCTCCTCATTGATGCCGCTCTGTGTCTGTGGCCAATGTCTGTGATGGCGTGCGTGCGTGTGTGCGTGCGTGCGTGTGTGTGTCTGTGAAAGTTTTTTTTTCTTTCTTATTCTTATGTTATTGTTCCTTTGTTTTTGCCTGTCTCCTATTTCTTAGCTTCAGCTAATTGTAAGCATTTTTTTTTTCTTTTTTGAAAATTGTTCAAATGTGTGTTTGTGTGCGTGCGTGCGTGCGTGTGTGTGTGTGTGTGTGTGCGTGCGTGCGTGCGTGCGTGCGTGCGTGCGTGTGTGTGTGTGCGCGTGTATATAACAAAAATGAATCTTGCACTCTTTCTCCCTGTGTGTCTCTATGAGCAGGGTTGCCATCTGTTAGAAAACATTCCCATTTCTGTCTTCCCCCCATTGTCTCTCAGCAGCGTCTCTCCAGCAACGCATTTCAGTAAAGAATAAGTCGGCTGTGAGTGAATTCTGTCCCTCATGCTCTGTCCGATCTCTACCTCTTTGTCTTCGATATTTTTAAGAAACGGTATTTTTTCATTTAAAACAATTCCTGATGTAATATTTTGATGCAATTTTAAAGACTTGATTTTCTTTTCCAGATAGACATGAGTTGGAAGTCATTTTTTTGTTTTTGTTTTATTTTTTACAAAAGGGCTGAATAATTAATGACTTTAAAGGAGTTTTTGATGTAACTGCAAAGTGCTGCACTCTAAGGTCATGTCATACGTCATATTTTTTAGTCACATTTTTCCTGTTGTTAGTGGTTTTATTTATGATTTGATTGTTGGTAGTACAGTGTGCCAATACCAAATTTCCTACCTTCGTAGTGTTACCCTCCGTTTTGACTGGTCTCTTTCCGTCTACCAGAAGAACAGACTTTAACGTGACATCATTACAATAGTGCTATTACTTTTCGGTGCTTACCTGGTGTTAAAACAAAGATAGATTGTATTATTAGTATGGTTATTAAAATTGATTTCCACCATCATCAAATTGTTATATTGAGTTTGTGTAGTTTCTAATGATCTCTGTTATGCTGAAAACGGATTAATTGTTTAATAAAATGCAATTCTGTTAAAAACCAATCCCGACGTAAGTCATTCCAAACACTTATGACAACAGTCCTAGTAGCTACAGAAAACGATGAAACTGCTTTGTCTTGGCAAAGGTTCAAAACCGGTTTTCGTAGCGGAATTCATGGCATTCTGGGTAACAAACTATCCCACACACACTTTCACCTGAGGATTATGGAGACTGGACATGGGTGTCTGCCCATGGATGTCTTTTTGCAAAGTGACTGACAGCGCGTTAATACATGAACGTCCAAGTTTATCTTTTGCAATTGGCACGTCTGTCTGTTTTGATCTGTGTTTGCCTTTGTGGATTTGCAACACTGAGTTAATACTTGAATGTAGCTATATGTTTCAAAATATGTGTTTTATTTTTGTTTTTTGCTGTGAGGACTGAGGTATTGACAATCGGTATTGTAAGCGTGTGCGTGCGTGCGTGTGTGTGTGTGTGTGTGTGTGTGTGTGTGTGTGTGTGTGTGTGTGTGTGTGTGTGTGTGTGCTTACATATGCACCCACTCATGCTAAACAAGTTAAAGTATCACACCTGTTTATGGCGGGCTATAGATAGTGGTCACCGCTTTGCTTTATATAGCTATGAGAACAGGTATTGTGGTGCAGTAGTAGGATTATGTGTTGCCCAGGAATTTCATCACACGGCATCGATCCCGTCCTGGACTTGAGTCTGTTAGGCCCTCACCCCTCTCCCTGACTCACACCTCCCATTGTTCTTCTCACTGCTGCTTTGATCTTTTTTTCCTCTGAAGACTCTCCAGATCTCAGCCAGTTCCGAATGCGTCACGCTTCGCCCACAACCCCCCCCCCACAACAGCTCTCTGTCCAGCTTTCCAGTAACAGATTGTCACTCAGGAAGAGAGGAGGATTAGCTTCAACTTCTCCCACAAGCTGTTGCTTTGAAGGGGGGAGGAAAGGGGGCACGAGGGAGGGGGGTTATGTATTCTGATGGGAATACTGTGCTTATTGGGAATTTAGATTATAAGTGGATTATGCCCCAAACCGGCGGCGTGTGCGTTGGGTCTGCTCACTCATGCGTGATTAGACAGGATTGGTGAGTGGGATATGTGATTGAGAGTCGTTGGCTGGACGAGGGAGAAAGGAAGGGACGAGAACGGGTTTGGCTGACGTTCAGCTGAGTGAACGGCGGTGGTCCAGGTGGTGGCCGCGTAAGCTGCGCCGTCTCTGCCCAGTTGGGTGTCCCTGAGCTCAGCCTCCATCGTGTCTAAACACACTGCCTTCCTGGGGCATAGAGCGATGTTTGTCTTGCATTATGGGTTTTGTATGCTGGGTTCTGTGCCACGTTTTAGTAAAGCCCGTATTAAGGTCCCACAATTGTATTTACATACACTCTAACATGCCTCAAATGGCACGCTTGTCATACACACTGCCAGTAATAATAACTATAATCATACAGCATTAACCTCAGCATGTTTAATATGTAATTATATCCTGGTATAAGCTATAGTTATGTGGACAATTCATTTGACATTATTAGTAAAATATTAGTTTTATTTACCTACGTTAAGAAATTAAGCCTGATGATAGGCCTGGGAACAGATTTAGTTATTTTGCGTTTATCTACCATTGCCGTGCCCCATTCGTACACCAGAAGCTGTCCTCCCCTATCTTTAGTGTGTGTGCTTGTTCTCGGGTTGGTTTGGCATGGTAAAACCAAACTGGGAACGACTCTTAATTGTGTGTGCATGTGTGACAAGTAACATGATAAGTTTACCACTCTTTATAAATCTGTGTGGTTTCTTCGGGAATAATAAATATTTATTTCACCCCTTTGGCAATCGGTGGGAGTGCGATGTGAGATGTGGTCAGGTGACTCTCACCCGGGCGTAAGCACTACAGATAGCGGAGATTTGGCCTACTGACCATCCGGCCTGCAGAACCCTGAGACAGGCCAACCCAGAACAGGCCTGACGTGACCCTTGTCTATGGCATCGTCTTAAAGACATGCCCCATAAAAGTGAGGTGGGGGGAGACACGCGGGACACAGGACACAGGGTGGAGTGGGCTAAAGTAGGACGGGGTGGAAACGGGCTCCACCGACGCGCTCTGGAAGTACAGAAATGTCGAGAAAGGGATGAAATGAATTTTTTATCTTATCTGTGCCTATGGGCATCCCTGATCAGGAGCTGTGAGCTGGGATGTGGGGGGGGGGGGGGGGGGGGGTTTT
>JAOYSI010005793.1:0-13298 GCA_025775065.1 Hiodon alosoides
CAACCCCCACCAACACCACCACCCACCACCATAGTCCCGAGGGAGACTGAGTGCACACGGTCTTCTAGCTCCTTTCCCTCTGTCAGCCGCACTGCACTTTAATTAAAGACAAAGCAAGCCTGTTGCAAATGTGCAGGGACCCACCTACATATCGCAAGGCGTGATAATCACTGCTTTTGTGTCTGAACAACAGAGGCTGAGCACGCCACACGCATTCGCCAGCATCACGACAGCAAACCGCTTAGTAAGTCAGCTACCTGTAAGACGCCAGAGGCGAATGCTGGTGCTCTGTGTTGCATTGAAACTGACAAACAAAACTAAACTAAATAACATTCAGCCTTATGGCTTTAAGTGTCTGTCACGTGACTGGTTTAGTCCTAATTTATGATACCCAAGTTAATTCTTGGTTCATGCTTTGTAAACAGGATTTGTAATCTTTGACAGTCTTTTATTTGGAATATAATTTAGTGTTGGATGAAGGCCCGGGTGTTTGCACTTGGTTTTTTAAAAGTACCCTTTAACAGGGAGAAAGCGCTTGACTTTTTCCCCCCATGTGAATTTAATGGTAATTCTGCTTGCCTACACAGCAGCGCTTTCCCAGATGAGATTAGGTAAACCCCAGTCCTTAATTATACGCTGGACCCGAGGAAGTGTTTTTGTATTCAGCTTTGCTCGCTTAACAAATGCTCTAAAACACCAGTCACCCAAATCCGCTCAAAACCCACAAAAAAAAAAAAACACCATAAAGTGGACACAGGAGGAGGGATTTTCTCAGGCGGAAGATTAACTCTCCCCATTATCTGCGCACTGAGGTTCCGCGTGGGGCTATTGGTGAGCAGCCGCACTAACGATGGCTGAGAGTGTTGGGGAGGGGGGTGCGGGGGGGCACGTGCACCGACCTCCTCCCCATCCATGTGAGCCAAGCCGTCTGGCGGATGGTTCTCCTACCAGCAGCCTCTGTGTCCCCCACCAGTTCAGCTGATTGGCCCATGATTACATCGCCTGGAGTGCCCATTACCACCCTCACTTCTGCATAGGGCATGCTGGGTAAGCACTTTTACAGGGAAGTGAAAGTGAAAAAGGGGGTAGGGTGGGGGAGGTAAACTTGGGGACAATCAACAGGGGTTTGATTATCTCAGCCTTTTTAGCAGACCGGAACGCCGCTCCGACAGCTTCCACAGACGCCGAGGATTGAACCCGTGGCCGAGCGTTTCATTTAATCGTGACGTCACATCGGTTAATTACAATTGGACGGCATTAAAACTGAAATTAAAAAAGGGTCAAACGCCATTAGCCTGACGTCAGCTGAAGTCCAACAAAGTGTTGTTAATCCTCACCGACTTCGCCACTGAAGACTCATCAGGTCTGCACTCCTGATTGGCTGGGAAAATAAAAAATAAAAATCACGTCTCGCACTGAAACATCTGAGCCCTATGAGCTGGAGTTCCCAGGTTTGGATCGGGCTCGTGTCATTCGCCGACTGTGACCGGGGGTTTCCTTCCGGACTGGGGCGTGTGGGGTCGGCAGGGCTTCTATTGGATCGCACGTAAACTGCGATCCAATAGTCGCCCTCGCTGACTTCCTGAGATGTCCAGCCTCAGCCTGGAGCATAGGCGCCATCGCCGCTTCCAAATAGGGGCGAAAAACGCAAACACAAACGGCTATTCTGAATAAATAAATAAATAAACACATAAAGAGCAGGGTTTGTTGCTCATTATTTGTCACACTCAATAAATGCTAAAAGCTTTAATTATTTTTATTGAAAGCTGAATTGATTTGACCACGCAGGAAGCTCCTTTGTTCAGCTTATTTGCATCCACGGTCCCACTCGATAACACGTGCATTCTCCTGTGGTACCTATCCCAAGGGCGAGTTGGCACTGGTCCATCACCCTGGGCTACAGAGCCGGGGCAAACAAAAGCAGCGTTGAGAACAATCTGCGGTGGGCCCAGTGCCGGGTCGCCAGGAACAGAGAAGAGTCAACTCGGGTTTCTGTTCCACCAATCCCTCTGCCCATCAGAAAGCCCCCCATTAGTGACTGACGCAGAAACATTTGACAGAAATCAATGTTTAAAAAAAAAAAAACTCAACTGACTTACAAAGAGTACTTTCCTCAGAGGTAGGTAAAATATGTCCAAATTTCTCTGAGATTTCTCCCTGCGATTACAATGGCTGCCAGCCTGCCGTCGGGCCATCAAGTTAATTCGATACTCCCAGGTTGTGGACGGGAAAGTTATCTAAAGATTTGGCAGCTGCGTGGGTAGGATGGCAGAGAGAGTGCTTGCGACGTGATCATTTATTGGAAGACATGACAGGATGACGTACAAGCTGCAAAGGAAATCAAACGGATGATCGTCGGTACTTCGCCAATGCAGAAACGGGAAAAAAAAACAAAAATACCCTAAAAACTGACAGCATTTGAGGGGCTTCTCCGGTTTCACTTCTTGACATTCTCAAAACCATCTCTCTCTCTCTCTCTCTCTCTCTCTCTCTCTCTCTCTCTCTCTCTTTCTCGCTCGCCCTCATGTACTCTCTCGTATCCCGTTACGGCAGCGGCCGTCTGAACAAAGGAGGAACACCTGGACGAAACCAGACCGTTACAAAACCCATCAGGGTGTGCCCCGGTCAGGACTCAACTCGACCTACCCAACATGCGCGCGCGTCACACACACCTCGAATGATTCTGTGCGGCGCAGCTCACAACAGCTGCCCCCTCTCAGTGGATTTCACCCGGTCCGCCGCTGTACCGAAACGCAGGGCCATGAGGGCAGCTGCAGAGAGGTTTATACTGCCAGGCGAGATGGAACAGGAAGCAGTAGGAGATTAGGACAGAAGGACGCAAGGATGCTTTAATGTCTTATTTCATTACTGACCGAGGTATCACTGTCAAACGAGCATCAGTCAACGCACAAAAACGTACATTGGTCCAGTTTTCTGGAACAATATGGGCTTTTACTACTCTGTGGTAACCAGCTGAAATGTAGCTAAAAACACACATGATTCCCCTGTGCTTAAGCGAAGACGGTTAAAGCAGAGGCACTTTTCTGTGCTCACCCCAGAAACCCTCCACGGCACTCATTACGGACAGCGAGATTTGTGAGATCCTCTCTGTTCACAGAGCTTTGCAAACTTTTCTCTCTAATGATGCCCGCACGCATCATCAATCCCTCTTCGTAACCGCTCTGAAGAAAGTCGTCATGCCTTCGTTAGTTTTTATCGATTTTGATTATTTTTCGTTCCAGCGACCCATGCCAGCACGCAGACGGGTAATTCGTTTTCCTGACAGTACAGCATTAGCGTAGTTGGGAAACAGCACAAACAACAGAGTAAGTGCCTTTTTCTCTGGACATTGATGTGGACCGGCGCAATAACGGTTTCAATGCCAGCATGACTGGTTTAGTTTAGCTACGGTGGAACCCCTCTGACTGAGGGGTGCCATTTTCAGCCCGCGACACAAAGACACACACACAGAGACAGGGCATAATCAGAACCTGAAAACTCCCCTCGACGCGCAGAGCTCCATTCCCCCTGTCTGACCAAGGGCCCTGCAGAGTGTGAGCGGCGTGTAGGAGTGGTAACCTTGGTGATGCCCCCTATTGGATCATTTTATTATCTCCGAACAATAATCCCCCACACAGAGCTTTGTAGCTGTAATTCTCTCTCTCTCTTTTTTTTTTTAAAAGCTTTCCTGCAAGTCATTTGGAAAGCCAGGGACAAACGCGAGCACACGTTTGGCACACGGGATTGAAACCAGGTCACTTCAACCACCATTCAAAATCATCAGTGTTAAAATAAGTTGCTTCTTTGTCTTGATCACTGGCTCAAGGTCAAAGGTTAATTTGCCGCAAATTCTACACAAAAAATTGCCATAATAATCTGCACCAAACCTAACTTATCAGTAGCAACAAACCAACCAGCCTGTACTGAGGGCAACTCAAAAGTTGGTTCAGCAGTGGCTGGATTTAAACCAGCAAGCTTCTAGTACCAAGTGCAGAATCTAAACAGCCGGGCCACAGAGCAACTCTGTACGTGACTTCCCATATTCCATAATTCCACAGCATAATCAGGGTCATTTTCTCTAAGTGTTCCGACAACACCCGGTGGGGCACCTCTTTAATCACTAATTTAACTAAATTACTCTTAATATTACCAAACATCCAGAGACCAATTAGGAGGGGGGAAAAAAACAAATAATTTTTAAAAGGCAATTGAACCCAAAGCCATGAGAGAAATTCTGATGCAAACACATGGAGAGGAACTGCTGCGTTCGGAATGGCGGCACACGCGCCAGCGTAACCGTGACGATGGAGCCACACAAAAAGCCATAAAGCGTTTTACTCCCACCTTGCGCCACTCCAGCTTGCCGCTGAACAAACGCTGTAGGACGGATGCTAGGTAGTTCCTCTTGGCAGAGGATGTAATCGATGCACAGCTGTTGTCTGTTATAATATTGTGGTTGTCTTCTTAATCAATTAGTGCAGACTATCTAATGAAAAATGGCTTTTTGAATGCATCTGTGATCAAATGCTTACTTCAATGCCTTGCACATCAAAAACCCTGCAGCAAAATGCCGTAATAGCCTAATACCATAATAGTAATCTCATGCCATAAACTATATATAGGCTGTATAAAACACATTTTTGTAACAGCGAGTCTAGGCAGTGCTGAAACAATGCCTCTAAAGAATTGCGGCTCAGAGAGAAAAATATGGTATGAGCAAATTTGATAATCACTTCTGTATTTAATTGCATTCTATTTACATCTCTGCCTACCAGAAAGTAGTAGTAAAAAAATGTTTTTAATTCCATCGCTCTGCTACAAGACCGAGCTGGAGCCTCTGTATTTGTTACAAGAAGACCAAACACAAAGGATATTTCTCAGTTGAGGCCTAGTCCAAGAGTCCACAGAAACACAAGTCAGAGACTCCCAGAGAGGTTGGGAGCTGAACCGACGAATTACATTCAGGAAAACTCTACGCCCCTCAGTTTAAATGCTGCCCCCTTCTGAGGTGATAGGGCTATAATCAATCAATCAAACCTGACAATGACTCGACATACTCCATGTGGTGCAGCCTGGTGAAGGGATTATGAGGGAGACCCTCCAAGAGTTCAGTGAGCTGTGGGTTACAAATATGATTACTGAGCATTAGAGTTTTTTTCTTTACTCTGGATAAATCCTTCTAATAGCTACGGAGTCAGCAGGAAGCCTCAGTTATAAATATAACACTACCTTTTAAATCTGTATAAATTAATGGTGAATCATCTGAATGTTTACGTCTGTCTAACTGCACCAGGTAAGCCGAGATCCCCCCCCGTCCCATCTTCCCGTCACGGTTTAGCAGTTTCCTGAACAATCAGATCAGTAGATTTGCTGTGGGACAAAACATTAGGAAACCATGGGTTTAACAGGATAGTATTTCAAATGTAAGCTTCAGACAGGAAGACAATGGAGGTTGGAGAGGGGTATTTACATTTCACACTGTTAACATAGCTAGCTCGTTCAGCTGCTCGACTGTAAACTCAAAAAAAGAGAGAAATATCGAAGATGTGAACGTTAGATAAAGACCGTCTATTGTATTTTCGAGAATAATGATGTGTTTTAGACGTAGACAAAACAATGCAGTTTTTTTCTCAGTTTAAATTCTTAGGGAATGTCTTGGATCTTAGTGTATTACGAAGCAGGGGTTTACTCTAACATGCAATCATGTTTTTTTAAATCTTTGGTTTCTCTATTGTTGACATTTTCAAAAACCATTACCTCAAAAACTCATCTGACGTGTTTGTTTCAAAATAATACTCACAGCCTTTCATTTTGAATCTAACAATTTCAAACACACAGGGCTAGCTCACAGCTGTCAAAAACAAACAGACCCATACTATAACAGTGTGGTTCTCATGGATTGTATCTTGTCGTTTGACGCGCCCTGGACGAGGGCACTTGGTTGCTCACTCAGAATGGCTTAGCTAATGTTAGCCTCTCTGGTACTTTGAATGATCTCTACTGAAGTTGCCACATTACGGCCACACAGACAGGAAGTGAGACGACAGGCATTCTCCAGGCGAAAGTCTAACGTGGAATTGAACAAAACCGAGCTAGGAATGTGCTGATACGGCCCCTGACAGGCCGTCGGATTCAGCAGGCTAGCTAGTTAAGCCAGAGTTCATTTATCCACCAAACTTGGAAAAAAAATACGCTCTTCTGTAACTCAAAAACCTCTGAAATACACGTAAAAGGTCATTCTGCACACCGGCTTATAAAAACCAGCGACTCCTTACTACCCCACAGCCCAGATGTTGTTCCGAGTTCCACTTAATGGATGTGCCGCGCCCCAACCATACGGTATGTCACTAAAGACGTAACCGAGGACCGCCACGGCCCAAACGAGCCACCGCGCAGCCCCGGTCACAGACAAACAAACCCAGTGACTCGGCGTACAGAACTGAATTAGCCAATCGGCCTTTGAGTGAGCGCCTCAACCCTCCCACACTCATATTTCGCTTTGCACCCCCCACCCATGGGGAATGGCACCGCAGTCCCAGGTGGACGAGCAATGCTGTGACCCCTTGGTTGGACAGACCTTATCAGACACCTTTAACAGAAAGGGTTTCGTGCATTCGGAAGGATTATATGTAGCCCGCAATGTGTAGCGGGCATACATGCACAGGGGAAAGGAACTTTTCTTTGATCCATGGCCTGACCTCACTTTAAAATTTTAACGTTACTCTAGCGGGGAGGCCCTGCGCAGCAGTGGCCCGTCGGCCGTGTAAGAGGGGCATAGCAAAAAAACCAATCCAGGCAAAAAAGAAAAAACCTCAAATCGCATGTGTTGTTCCCCCTTGTGGCTATTCACAGCACCTGTGTCTCGTGGTCCCAAATTACCCCTTAACCTTAAAAAAAAAGAGAATTATTCATGATTTATAACCAGGGTCAACAAATTTCATAATCCGGGTTTGTTATCTAGACGTCAAACAGTGAGAGAGAAAATAAACACTGTTAAATATTGCACTATTACAGTTGAGTTTGCTTCCCCTTCGCACAAACTTGGCCCCCTCTCCAGCCCCGCTCTCAAGTGCCAGTCCTTTCGTGTCTGAAAGAGGAGACAGAACCATGTCCCAGAACTGGAATTCGGCGCACTCCAAAATGATGCCTCCCTTAATGAGCCATCTGTGTCGGCCTGTTTGTTTTCTCCAGGAGACGGTCTCAGTCACGTCATTTATTCTCCAGACCCACCCTCAGTCTCTTTCTTTGTAGGCCTCGATGGTTTGTCGGTAAAATCGCGTGACGTTTCTCTTCCTCTGGGTTTCTCCCACTTTCCCGCTGCTGAAATGTTCTTTGGAAACAGGACTAGTCCACCGCCCTAACGTCATACCTTTGCCGCATGCTCGTGCGCGCGTGGGCGACAGAGTCCTTTCTGCAAAGCGGAGATGTGCAGTATTGTCGCGGCACCCTGCTGCAGGTAATTGGTGCGTGATTGAGGTGTGAGAGAAATACACGCATGACCTTCCCAAACATGTCTGCACAGCACAGCCATCACTGTACACAGCCGCGGCCTGAGACCATGTGATAGACATGAGAAAAAACTGTTTAGATAATATTGCATTAATACAATCGTTTTTTCCTCCTCAAATCATATAATGTAATATAATTTTAAATGTATTTTAAATGTATATTATTATTATTTATACAGTATTATTATGTAGACAGATTGTTTGCACATAGACGCACCTCACAAATGGCCATGTCGCTGACACTCAGACACTTTTTTTAAAAGTGAAAAAAAAAACGCAATTTAATAAAACAAATAGGTTCTGTTGGCAACAATGCGATCAGACAAAAAATTGTTTTTGGCCTTTTCGTTTCAATTTTTTTTTCTCTCCCACTGGCAAGCACACCTGGATTTAAATAATATGCCTGACAGCCAAGCAGGCACATTCCAATGAATTAGGTCACTGCCTACCTAGAGCAGTAACCAAGAATGAATATTAAATACAATAAAAATCCCTATAAGGCTAAACTGTTTCCTTTCCAAACGCTTCCATGGCTAGTTAGGTTCCAAACAGTAGCTTTGTTGGCCTCATTGATGCCCTTAATAATGCAGCCGGTGTGTATTTGTAAGCACACAACGTGTGGTAAAGATTAAGACAGAAATGTCAATGGAGGAAATAAGAGTGGGGTCTGCTAGGTAGAGGTTAACAACTACGAAAACTAGTAACATTACCAAAAGCTGAACGGCACCAAAGTGCACAACCTCGCTTTAATCCCAGTTAGGTAGCAGTGTGTTTGCCGTCGTCCAGCTTGTAAGGCAACTGTGCTGCATGAACCTGGATGGGATTATGTACTGTAATCTAATACTGAGTCAAGCCCTTCAAATAGTTATGTAGCCATTTTCTCCATCAGCATTGTTATTCGTTTTGATAATGCTTTCTTTGCCTTTCAAAGGATGCTCCTCAAATTTGTATAGTTTGTAATGATATGATGATAAAGGAGGAAGAAAATTAACGATTTACGATGCCATAGTTATCAGATACACCAGACATAAGTGAAAAGAATATATCTGTAAAGCCATGCTAAGTTTTTAGAAACACTTAGGTAGAACGTGTAACAATGCCTGTTTTGACTCATTCGCTCGGCTGCTATCCAAGTTGGACTGCTTGTTAGCTGAAAATAAATCTGCCCATCGACATTTCAAGTACCCAATATAAATATTTACCACCAGATTAATTAGTCCATTGGCTAATCAAAACGTGATAATGAACATCCAGGAAACATTTCATATCTGTGCAATTATTTCCTTTGTTTCTTGACTATTTAAGAGTAAAATTGCTATAGCTACTACTGTAACTACAACTACACCTACTGATAATGCTTAATCTACTGTTACGACTACTACTACTGATAATGCTTAATATTCTGTTACGACTACTACTACTGAAAATGTCTAAACTACTGTTACGACTCCTACAACTGAAAATGCTTAATCTACTGTTACGACTACTACAACTGAAAATGCTTAATCTACTGTTACAACTACTACTACTGAAAATGCTTAAGCTACTGTTACCACTCTACTACTGAAAATGCTTAAGTACTGTTACCACTGCTTCTACCGAAAATGCTTAAGCTACTGTTACCACTGCTTCTACCGAAAATGCTTAAGCTACTGTTACCACTGCTACTACTGAAAATGCTTAAGAAACTGTTACTACTTCTACTGCTCCTAATAACACAATAATTAGGTATCTTAACATCTTAGCTGCCTGGCCCTCTTAAAAGTGAGAAACCAGTTTGCTTCATGTCACAATGATTTCTTTATTCACAAACAAAAAATGCTTTCCTCTGTCAAGTAGAGTACTCTCAGTCAGTAGACTGGATGACTGCTGAGGTTCAATGTGTCACATTAACAGTGATTAACATGCTTCAGTGCATATATTCAGAAGTTGGCTTTCTTATGCTAATAGTGCTTGACAACACAACAACCCTTCTTGCTACTAATTTGGCGAAAACCGTCATTTTCTCAAAATTAGCAAACATGAGTGTCAACGCATGCCAGAACAACTTTCTGACATTCAAGCCTTTTAATGAGACAACCAGGGTTTGTCTTTTTATTAAAATGGTTTTTTAAATGCACTACTTTGACAGCCCTGCAAACAGGCTAAATGCACCCACCTTCAATGATTGTAACAAAAACATAAAGGAAACTTCTTCAGCAAACAGCAAATTTATAAGATTTAATTTAAAACTGATAGAAGATTGAAGAGAATTCCAAAGTTTGAGGCAGAGGCACCCCGTAGAGTTACATTTTTTAGTTTTTTTAGTATGTCAAGATTAGCCACATCGAAGAAATTGTGACCCGGGGATGGACACCTATTACTGTAGTAGCTCAACCAGTTAATTTGGTGCAAGGCCAACAACAGTTTGTCAGTGGTCACAGGGAGCTAATGCGGCGATAATGGGTTGGATAAAGGTGTTCCCAGGTGTTTATGCATGCAGACACAACAGCTCCTAAATTGTGGACATATGCAAGCCTGTTTAAACTGATATGATACTGAAGGAAGGTGTTGCGCTACCCCAAAACAGTGGGGGGAGAAAAGCCTGAGTCAGAGTCGCAAATATGAGCTATATGTTTAAGGAGGCATTTTGGTAACAATACCGTCTCGGAAGTGCCAATAATCAGCCTAGAAATCGGCCGTGAGAACAACATCTGCTTTGTCACAACTGAGCGTCGGGAAAAAGAACAGCTCATCCATTGTCGAATGTCATGGAGACAAGCTAAGACAGAGAGAGAGAGAGGTGCCAGGCCTGAAATAAAAGTGATTCTTAAATAAATCTGAGTATCAGCTGCATGGCAATGAAACTGCAAACCATGGAGACGGATTTTTTCACCGAAGAGCCACTAATAAATGATGAAAAGCAAGGGGCCCTGCACAGGACCTTGAGGAACGCCTAGCGTGAACTTCTGTGCATCGCTTCACACATATGTTTGGGAAGCCATGACCCATTTTAAGACTGTATAAAAGAGTGGTTCAAATACCAACCTGCAGTCGTTAATTTAATCTATGTCAAGACTAGATGTTTTTGATGAATAAGCATTTAGAGAGGAGAGAGTAAGCAGGAACACTTTAACTACAGAGCCTGGAATTAGGTGTTGCAAGTAAATGTAGATCTTGACTTTACTGAGCTTATGATTTGGACAGCGGAAAATGTAGTACATCTGAGTCCAATATGTATTATTAAGGAAGATGGTTATGAATTTTCTATGACAGCTTCCATTTATTATGTCTAGGCCTGAGAGTGGTCTTTGGGACCCAACTTCATACAATTTAACATATTTTTTAAAGTTGTTGGGTGAAATACAAAGCCTGTGCACAGTGGTACCATTTATCTAAACAGTTGAAATTGAAAACTGAGGTTTGTGATGTTCTGCCAGAAACATACCCAACCAAATCCAATCAACTTTGGTTCAACCAACATAAAATGTCATATTAAGCTAAATGAATCCTTTATTAATGCTGTACTCCCAATCACCAACATTTTAACAAGATCAGGCTGTGAAACTCTAAACAAATTAGAATTACACAAATTGCTAAAGGTTTATTTTTAGTCATTTGGTGAGGCCCTAAACAAACGATCCCTTAAAACAACAATTACTGTGAAAAGAAAATCAATATTTTCGTCTAATTTGCAAGTAATTCAGATTTGTTCTAATTTGGACCAGATTCTGTGCCTGTTTCCAAGGTTCCCTTGTTGTTGGCATTTATTTATATATTTATGGTCACAGATAATTGGTTCTGATGCACACAGTACGTGTGGGGGAGTACCTTGTGCCATTATCGCCTAGTGAAGACCTCTGTAACTGTCTCGCTCTCTCTCTCTCATTACTGCTAAATAACGTTTTTCTTCTAACTCTGTATACACCTTATTTGTTATGCCTGAAATAAAGATATAAAGCGACATGATGTGTCTTGCTGTGCAGCAGTGGCTATAAAAAAAACAGTATAAGAAAAGCTACAATAAGAAAAGGGGCAATTCCTGATCACCTTGTTAGTGAAGAAACAGCTTCCATCTGCATGTACAATGTGGTAATGATTAATCAATGCGGAAAAAATTGTTCTTTTGGTTAGTTTGGCTGGAAGTGTATAAACCTGTTAAATGTTTTCAACCCGTTTTATTTTGCTCAAATGAATACGGTAATGAAATGAAATGTTATATTATAACCTTTTCTCTCAAAGACAATCACGGTTCTCTTTAATCTTAAGAATATTAAGTCAAGAAGAGAACTCATTAAGTAGCAGAGGAATTCCTTTTTTACTTTATCTGTTAAATATAAATGTTAATTGCTGAAATCATATCAGGTGAATAGTAAAGGTGTAAAAATATGACTGGTTTGTAACTGCTTGTGTTGGTCAAGTTGGGGGGGGGGGGGGGGGGGGTTAGGTGCCTATGGTAGAAGGCTCAAATCCAGGACAAAATGCACAAAACAAGTCTAAAATGTGTTAGCTATACAAGCAGACCACAGGACGTTGGAACCTGTGTGTGTATCGGGTGGAATAACTCGAACCTCTGTCTGAAACTTCAGTTGTTTAGCTGACTTTTGTTCTACTGCCTGCCAACAGTTTGACATTTCTCTAGTTATTATTCATCTGCGTGTAAGTTGTTCATTCATGTTAATAACATAATCATCTGACACCAAATATACAATTGCACTTGTAGTCTAAACTATATATATATATAGTTTTGTGCTGTCAAATTCACAGGAACAATTTTATGCAAGTAAACCATATGTGGTAAAAGTTGAACAACTGTTCCATTTGGAACTGGAGTATAGCCTTTTGTGGGCTTTTTTTTGGCCACACACTATGCTCAGTTGACCTGCATTCACCTGTCCTGTTTGGGACATTCATGCATGGTATTGGTATTCAAGTTAAGAAAATGATACTGTTAGGTATATCAGTGTCAGGGAGTCAGTGGAGAGGTGGATCCAATTCTTCCCTCGATTCTCCCAATCTTTTTATTGAAGTGGGACAGAATTTACTTGAGAAGAAGAGTCTGCGGGGGTGGGGAAACCGTATTTTTAATATTTCTACTTCTGCTTAGCTGACGTTACAGTCTTACCTTTTAGTACTTGGTGGAGACATTTAATTATATATATTTGACGTTTATTTATTTAAATTTATACTAACCAGATGCTGCTCGTTATTTTTTTGTGTATGAGACACTTGGTGATGAGCCGAGAGAAGCCCGGCCAATTTAACCCAACCCAGCCCGGGCGGCGGTAGGCCAATGGTGTGCCGCGCCGCTGTGCTCTACCAGTCACGATTGGCTGACGACGTGAGCTGGAGTCCAACCGGCAAACTCCAGCTCGTAATGACATGTGAATCGACGCGTAGGACGGTATTTAGATCCCCGTTTCGTGCAGGGGCTGAAGAATCCTGAGTCAGAGCCTGTTTGGGCCCAGATGTGAGCCCGGATGTGCCGACTGCTGTAGCCTGGGTTGTTATTGTCCGCCGCTGTATCGTTGTCTCTCACAAATACAATTTTAAATAGATGATCAAAATGCTGCTCTGCCTCTCTTCTGTTGTATTACTGAAACGGTTGGCGGCAATCAAAAGCCTGACATGGTTTCCAGGGAAACATACAGGAAGTGGGGATTGGGGGGGGGGGGGGGGGGGGGGAGGGTTTATGTTTTTTGGGGTGTTTGTGAGCATAATGAAGAGAAAAAAAAACAAAACAAACAAAAAAAAAAAAAAAAACCAAAAAGAAAAAAGAAATAAAAAAAAAAAAAAATTAAAAAAAGTAAA
>JAOYSI010005794.1:0-13296 GCA_025775065.1 Hiodon alosoides
GAGAGAGAGAGAGAGAGAGAGTTGGGGGCTCTACACTTACCTTTTTGCAACCATATGGTATAAAATTATAATAGACAAGAGTGCCAGAGACGGTGCTGAATTTATTTTTGATCAATTGTGCTAAATTTCGTCTAATGCTTCAGGTATTCATTATTTCAGTAATTACAGAAATTAGGAAAATCCTTCGGAATAAGGTTTCTTAAGCGTTGCAATTAAAATATACTTATTGAAGTGCCTTTATCGTGCTGGACTTATAATTAACATTATTTATTATAAATAACAGTAATAATAATAGCAGTTATTGAGCAGAAACCTGAAACAAAAGCTTGCAGATATAGCTAAGTCTGTTACATAACACAAAAACCATACCATCGGACATTGTCAAAGCCTCCATGACTTTGACAGGCAACGAGGACCCAAATAATTGCACGTCGAAGCCGACCGGTTCCAGACAAACCTGACTCTGAATTCTTGAAGGAGTCGCCCTGGAAAGGATACAACCTTATTGAAATGATTGTAATGGATTACGTGACAAATTTGTTTTATGAAAAGGTAATTATGCAAAAGTTTAATAGAAATGAAGTTACCTCGACAGCAATGAAGTCATTCGAACCGAAGAGAAGACTAGCCCGGATGGCGAAGAGACAAAAGTTTTTCTTTCGCCTGGTTTCGAATTTGGTCTACGGACCGAAATAGGAGTTCCACGAGAAGAAAACATCTTCTAGTCGTACTATTTTTATAAGACTTTTGGCTTCTAAAATAAAAAAATATGACTGCAGTTTCTCGATAACACAAGACAAAAATACCAATTTAAGGTAACCGAGAACGCGCGCCAAGAATGAATGTTATTACTTATACGCACACGAAAGATGTCATCTTAGAGTGCCGCAGTAATGAGTCCTAAAAACCGGAAATATTTTAGCATCTTTGCACTTCCGGTTACATCGTCCCGAAGTTGAAACCGCCCCCTATCCACCAAATACTGCACTATTTAGAGTGTCGGCCATTTTGTAGTGGTGTCCAAATTCATTCCCTACATCTCGTTTCCTACATTTGTTCACTCGTTATTACCCACAATGCAATCTGATTTCGAGGGTACATACGATGTACAATCTTCGACCCCTATTTCCCAGAATCCAACGCGGAGACTGCGGCAGAGTTCCAAATGTTTTTATTTTTTTATTTTTTTTTACTTGGGTCAAGTTTGCCTCCAAACAAATTGTGTTGTAAAGCTGATCTGACACCGTAAGAGCAAACTGAACTTAACAACCTTCAGTCCCAACTTGACAATATATATTTGTAGAAAGCCAAGGGAGCTTTTATTTGTTCTAGGGTTCGTTGGATGGAAGGGGGGGGGGGGGGACTCTTCTTATTTATTTAGTCTGGAAAAACAAAGACAAACAAAAAACAAAGTTCGAAAGCTTAAAATCGATGACAGTATTGTTGAACATCAGGAGAAAAATCTGAGAAATCAAAGTTTTTTTATAGCAACTTGTATCAATCCAAATTTTCTAAGGTAGATTGCTGCATTTTCTGAAAAAAAAAAGCCAATGAATGAGGGTTTTAACAAATTATGGAAGATGAGCTAAGAATAGAGGAATTAGACATAGCCGTTCAACAGATGTCTGAAGGAAAGTCTCCTGGAATAGATGGGATCTTTTCTGTAATATAATCAAGATTTTGTATACTGACGTAGATAGTTCGGTATCCCTGAACCCTGATTTAACTCCCAGATTTTCAATACTACGTGGTATTAGACAGGGATACCCGATCTCTCTGAAACTGTTTATTTTAGCCACCCAATCACTTATTCCTCTCATAAATAACAATCCAGTATTGCATGGTATCTCAATCTTCGATAAAGAATTCAAAATAAGCCAATTTTCAGATGACACAGTAATCCATAGGGACAAATCTATGGTGGATGTTACCCTTAATACAGTTTTGATGTTCTCTAAAGCATCAGGATTATCCCTTAATATCCAAAGATGTGAATTACTTCCCATTCATTCATCTAATGACTCCATTATTGCTTCAATCAAGGTAAAATCGGAGGTAAAATATCTAGGAATAGTTTTATCTAAAAATGCTATCAGAAGGGAAGATACACATTTTTCTGACCGTTTAATAGATATTAAAAAATCACTTAGTCGCTGGCTAACCAGGGACCTCACTATCTTTGGTAGAGTTGTTCTGTCTAAAACAGAAGGTATTTCCAAAGTAATATATCCATGTCACTCCATGTATGTCTCTTCTAGTAATGTCAAAAAAACCAACACAATTATTTTCCAGTTCCTTTGGAAAGATAAAACCCAATATATTCGGAAATCACAGCTAGTTAAAGAATATGATATGGGTGGTATCAAAGCCTTGGACTTTGAGTCAATGATTGGGACCTTTAAGATCAACTGGTTGAAAAAATACCTATAACAGCCAGACTCTATGTGGTTTCACATACCTAGATCACTATTTAAGAAAGTGGGTGGGCTTGAATTTCTTTTACAATGTGATTTTGAGATAACCAAGATTCCTGTTAAATTATCAAACTTCCACAAACAAACTCTCCAATACTAGAAGATGACATTTACTCACAACTTTTCTCCCTATGGATCCACCCTTTGGAATAACAGGGTCATTACAATTAATAGGAAATCATTATTTAAGAGTGATTGGTATAAGAAGGGCATTGTGTTTGTAAATGATATAATAGATGATAATGGTAACTTTTTGGAACATATTGCTTTCTTGTGCAAATATAATTTAAAATGCACTCATAGAGAATATATAGCGATTTGCAAAGCAGTACCATTACCATTATTACAGCTAATGAAAACACATTGATGTATGCGAGAAAAAGACCCTTGATATCCTTACCAGACATAGTAATTAATGGATGTATCTTATATGACACCAAATGTAATAACAAACTTATTAGTACATTTTTGAATCCAGATTATTTTCAGGTTATAATAGAGGATTGTGTGTACAAGTTCTGAATATGAATGCCTTAGATAAGTCACATTTCAAATTAATCAAATGGCCCATTTCCCCTAAAGTCCCCCTAAAGAAACTAACCTTAAAATAATTTATAAAATCTATCCGGTCGCTGACTTTCTTCAAAAAAGGTTCAAATTTGAAGTAGATCCCTGTGTATTTTGTGAGGCGGCTGAGGAGACTTTGAGCACATATTCTTTTTATGCCCTATGTCTAGGAACTTCTGGTCCGATTTACATAATTAGCTGTGACTTAAGATTGATGATATGCCGACGGTTGACTTATCACACATCCTAGTTTATATGGATACTGTGGACTCATCCCTATCTGATTTGGTCAATATGATGGTTCTCATGGGTAAATATCACATCCATTGTAGTAAGTGGAGATATTCTAAGCCGTCTTTTTCATAGTTTATGAACAATTTTAAATGGTTTTTTCCGCATTGAAAAGGGTAAAGTCTTGCAAAATTGAAAGAAAGATGTGTAGTGATATATCTAGGCAATTGTTGTTTTGGGAAGTAAAATTGTAGAAAAGTAAACTACCAAGAAAAACTAACACAAGTGCAGGAGCACACATTTTCGCGGGGTTCTCTTGACAAACGTGACGCAAAAATAAAAAAATTTTGCACTCTGACACCGTCTCTGTGTTGGATTATGGGAAATAGGGGTCAAAGAGTGTACATCGTATGTGCCCTCGAAATCACATTGCATTGTGGGTAAGAATGAGTGAACAAATGTAGGGAACGAATTCGGACACCACCACAAAATGGCCGACACCTGAAATAGTTCATTATTTGGTGGATAGGGGGCGGTTTCAGACACAGCCAATGGGTGTTTTGATAATAATGTTCTAATGTCTAATCTGACATATTACAAGAAGTACATAGTTCCACTACAAATCTAAACCTATTTTTAAGAATTTCTGCAACCGAATAACCCCTATGAATTATTTTGAAATGAGTTTCTTTAACCTTTGGGTAAATGGGCCATTTAATAAATTTAGAATGAGCCTTTTCCATAATTGATAAAGTGTCCATATCAGAACCTGGTATATAACATTATTTATTATAATTGTGAAACAACTTAGATTTTAAAGCAACACTGATAACCTTATTGTTACATTTATTGTCATTTAAGTACAAGTCATTTATCACTAAATTTGGCAAGACTTATTTAACATTTGCAGACCTAATGGTGTTTTGTATCTGACTGAATCAGAGATAAAGGGATCACTCTAACAAATCTTGCTATACTCTCTCTGAGTACAATTTAAGTTTAAGTATTCCAAAAGGCCACATAATCCAAAATATTTCCATTGCTATCCAGTATATCATTTAAAAAACAGAATGTCTTTCTCATACCATTCACTCTTGAATATTGACTTACTATTAATTGTAATCACTCTATTATTCCATAAAGTTGAGGAGAGAAGTTATGGGTAAATATCATCTGCCAATAACAAAGAATCTGTCTGTGGAAATTTGACAACTTAATAGAAATCTTATTTATCTCAAAATCACATTTCAAAAGATCTTCCTAAACAAGGGCCGTGTTATATTAAACCCAACCCATGATCTACCCAAAGGCAGGGTCAATGCTATTAAACAGTGGTCAGTCAGAGGTGATGCTGACATTTCACCCTTAGAAACATAATTGATTTGATTGTTAGTAATTAACCAACAATCCAACCTTGAGCACTGACCATTACCTGATGCATTAAACAAGGTATATTGTGTAGCAATGGGATTTTCCATGTGAAAAAAAAGTGAAATTTGTAACCAATTCAAGTATAGTTTCATCATAGTTATGACCCTGTCCTCTTGAGGGAATACGGTCTAACCAGAGATCAGGGACCAAATAAAATCTCATACCATTATGATTTTTTTAGCAGTGTAAAAAACTTTCCATTCCGTCAACAGTTTGCTCAAAAATGAAAAAAATCTTCTGTTCTGAACTTTTTTGTTATACCCATAAACATATAACAGACTGTAGATTACTCCATTCATTTCTGCTGCCACCATAAGCCAGTGACCATTAATATCGCTTTTGTGGTCAATTGCCTGGAAAACCTATTGAACAAGATCATTACATCAGCTGAATGTGATGTCCCATGACTAAAAAAAGAGTCTCCCCATTGCAATTTCCAAAATGTAGTTATTTCTTCTACTGAGTGAATCTCTTGCAAAAAAACACAATTAGCCTTTTGGTCCTTACAAAAAAAAAGAGTTGCCTTACATTTGACATTATCTTTCAACCTAGTATTTAAGGAAATAAATGACACCATTTAGGTAGGTAAGTAAACTTTTAAGTTTTGAAAAGTTTTGGCAATGCGCAGAAATTAGTAACTTGTCCTCTACAAGCATGTATAATGCTATAACCTTCAAAACCTTTGAACATAAAATAGAAAATCAAATTATCTCTGCATACCTGTTGTGGTGTGGGAACGGGAGTCCCCGCCCCTGCACGCACCACAACAACACTGCTAGAGGTCATCTGCCAGAGGAGGCCTCAGCACCGCGGACAGCGCTTACCTAAGACCTCAGCCGTTCAACACCACCCCTTTGCGCTCAAGCCTGGACAGTGCCGAGGGCCTCATCTTTCAATTAGGCAGCCAAATACCCTGGGGATGAGGAAAAGCTGCAGGCAGTTCCCACAATTGGCTGCCTTCCTACAAAAGGGCCCTCCAGCGCACAATAAGAGACAAGTCAGTAAGTCAACTGAGAAAAGCTGTGCTCTGCTGCAGACTCGGAGGAGGAAGAACCCCTGTGGCCAAAACAAGGACCCCAGCCATCCTCCTCAGCCACCTGAGACACCCTCAGCTTCGCCCCAAAGACGATTCCACGTAGCCACCGTAAACCTTCGTTCTCCTCCTTTTGGTGTGGCATAATAAACCTCCTTCTTTGGTTGTTGATCCCCACGTATTCTTCCTTCAGGAATGCCCTTTTCTCCTAGCTTCCTCCACCAGCGGCTATAGTTTAGTACGAGCCTCCCGGTCTTCTTTGGAGACGTGCATCTCACATCCTTCGATCTCTTCCAGACATCATCCCGCACCGTTCTCATCCCAAACTGGATTATGATTGAGTGTTTGAGGTAGCAGCATTGCCCTTTCTTCCCAGGCGGTGTACAGTATCCACCGTCTCACGCAGCCGTTCCACAGACAGGGGCACAACTCCTGTGAGTATCCCAATAACAATCTTTCTCGTGTCTTCACCCTCTTTTTCTGGAAGACCAGTCAACCTCAAATGACATCTTCTCTTGTAGCGAGCTTGCTTCACATATGCACGTCTAAACAAGACGTTTTCTTTCAGGAGATCACCAATTTATTTCTGAAGTTCAGCAATTTTCTCTTTGTTTTCTTATTTGCTGCCATTTTGTTAGCTTCAACACGTTTTTCAAACCTTCTCAAAAGTTCAGTCTGTTCATCCATCTTTAGGGTCAGAGTCTGCACTGCATGGAGAAGTGCAGTTCCAGTATCTCCCTCTATCTTTTCACTTTGCACTCTCATTTTTTGTGAGTTTATGGTGGTTCCACTGGGTTAATTGTTCATCTGACGAAATGTGGTGACTGCAATAAACATGGTTTGGTGGGCAATTATATGGTGGGGTAAAAGGTCAGATTGCAATAAACATGGTTAGGGGGGCAAGTATATGGTGGGCCAAAAGGTTATACAACAATAAACATGGTTTGATGTGCAAATTATATGGTGGGATGATGGGTTATCTGATGGAATGATGTTATGGTTTGAAAGGTACTCTGTTGCTGGAACTACAATAAAACCAGTTGTTTACCAATTCCAACAAACAGGAATTGAGTGAAGGCAGAATTACCTAGAGACATAGGGTATGTCTGAATTGTACAAAAGGCTGTGTGCCGTGGGTGCTCGTGGGGTTGTTCCGCGGACACCACGGCTTTTGTTGTGTTTACGTAATAAAAGTCTTAATTTCCTGAAGAACCAAGTCTCCGTCTCCTAATCACAGTTTTTACGGAAAAGATTGGAAACAATCATTGTCTGTCGAATTGGGAACCACGACAAGTTCAGGCTTTTTGTTGGTGTGTGGGTCCAATTTACTTTACATTCTTTAGAAGTCTTTTCATCCACTACAATATCTTTAATATCGCCGTCATAACGCGCCTCGTGGAGAGCTGTCAGGTTGTAATTGTGGTAATCCATGCTAACATGTAGTCTGTACTGTTTCAAATGTTAATCTCAAAGGTCTTACAATTCTAAGTATATGATACCAATGTACTGTTATATTAGATATTCCAATTTAGCCTACACAATATCAGGTTATTATCAGGTTATTGCACAACTTCAGGGACTAAACTAAAGTTTTTACCGGAGCCTGCAAGGCTTTTCATCACTCACTCCACCATCTTGGATCCTCCAAAGGAAAAATCATCTACTCACTAGTCCGCTTTTACGGCCTTTTTGCCAGTTACTTTATAGTTAATTTTAATAAACTCAATTTGTGGGAATGTGTGTGTGTTTTTTTAATTTAATTTACATTTGAAATATAAATTCTACAGTGTTTGCTGTTGTGAGGAGGTTGTATTTTACTTCTATCTCGTAAGCTCACAGTAATGTGATAAAGGTTGAGCTGGGTGTGGATGACCACGTCAAAAAACAAACAGTGAAACAAACTTGAATGAATATGGGAAATAAACAACTGTTTGCTGATGCTATTATGCTGAGCTTTATTATATAACTTATTTTTGTATTAGGCATCCCCTATCATTGTAAACGATTGGTCTTATTTAAGTTTATGTTCTGCTTATTCAACAGTTGTTTGATAAATTGCTGTTAAACACATTCGATTATATAACACTAAAATGAATTAATACATTGCACTCCTCTCTCTTTCGCTAACTTCACTCACTGACACTCGATAGACCTTGTGCTAGCCCTCACAACAGCGGTAAGTAGACCAGCATCTAGGCTGCACTGCTCTACATTTCCAGGCATAACTTTTTCGGCTGTTTTAAAAAAAAACACGAGACCGGAAATTGACACAGCCATGATCACTAGCTAGATCTGGTCACGCTAAGGGGAGAAGGCTTTTTGCGGAAGCTTAGTGGTGGTGATGTAAGTCATGTGCCTAACTTCAGCTTTTTACTTCTGGCGATTGCATTTAGGCTTCAAAATTAATAAAAGTTGTGTTCATTTGCGAAGATTGTCATGATAAACAAAATGCGTAAGAATCATAAACTTTTGTTGGTCACAGAGCTTATTTTCTGCAATTATCCAAGAGTATATTGAAAAATCCTCTTGGCTTTTGGTCGAGGGAACCAGGGTGATGCTAAGTTCCAGGTTGGCTTACAAAAACACGTCAAATAAATAAATGTTTAAAAACAATATTAAGAAATGTGAACATACATAAATACATTTATTTATTTTTCATTTATTTATGTATTTAATTATTTATTTCTACATTTATTTATGCTTATTCTTATCGATTTTTTGTTCTCCATATCCCTCTGGATAATACCTTCAGCAGGATAATATCTCGCTCTGAGGCGGCGATAATCATGTCATTGTCATGTATACTCCGGCTCGAAGATGTTGTTTGAACCCAAACAGGTATTTATTGACACGCGAACACAGAACAGAGAAGCAAGTAAATAATAACGTGACGGCACTCTGTAAAAGTAACGAAAGCTTACATACAGAATACTGACACAAACATGGAAGATTACTTTCTTTGAAATGGAGATAGCGCCAGGAATCATTGGAGACAGCGGTAAGTGAGTCTATGTACAAAGTCGAGACCAGACACTGAATGGAAGGGGGTGTATGGTTGATCAGTACTCCGGAGAGTGAGAGAGACGAGTGTAAGTGGTAGGTGGGTCTGAAGGATCCTTGACATTACCCCCCTCCACGGACCGCTCCAGAGGGACGAGCTACCCGACGCCGTGTTGACCCAGTCCAGGATGCATGTTGTGGAAGGTGGTGAGTAGGGTCGGATCCAGGACGTCGTCTCGAGGGATTCAAGATCGCTCTTCCAGACCATAACCTTCCCAATCTATGAGGTACTCCAGACGACCCCTGCGGTGCTGGGAGTCCAAAACGTCACAGACAGCGTAGATCGGTCCATCCTCTAAGACAGGCGGCTGGGGGGGTTCGTCAACAGGATCAGGGCTGGAAGAGTGTAGAGAGAGAGAGGGGTGGTAAGGCTTCAACAGCAAAACGTGGAAGGTGGGATATATGTGATATTGGGAAGGGAGTTGGAGCCGGTAAGTGACTGGGTTGATCTGTTTGGTGATTGTGAAGGTACCAATGTAACGGGGACTTAGCTTTTTGCAGGGGAGATGCAGCCTGATGTCCCTTGTGGAGTGC
Source organism: Hiodon alosoides (assembly GCA_025775065.1). Lineage (NCBI taxonomy): Eukaryota > Metazoa > Chordata > Actinopteri > Hiodontiformes > Hiodontidae > Hiodon > Hiodon alosoides. Next base: position 9,331 of record JAOYSI010005794.1, read on the forward strand.
CACACCTTCTGCCCAGGCTGGTAGACGGGAAGAGAAGATCTTCGGGCATCAGCGTGGAGTTTCTGGCGGCACACTGCCCCTTGCAGATGGTGGTGAGCTAAGTCTCAGACCCGCTCATTTTCTCTGAACGAATGGTCGACTGCTGGAACGTCAGATGGTTTGCCGGACTAGGGGAAGAGAGGTGGTTGGTAACTGAGTATGCACTGGAAGGGTGTGAGGTTGCTGGAGGGTTGACAAAAGGGAATTCTGTGCATACTTAGGACTTAGGCCTAGGACAGGAAGTGACTCCAGTGGGAAACGGCATCAGTCTTGGAATTCTTGTCACCTGGACGATAGGAGATGGTAAAGTTAAAGCGAGTGAAGAAGAGGGCCCATCTCGCCTGGCGAGCGTTTAAGCGACGAGCCTCTTGGAGATACTCGAGGTTCTTATGGTCAGTGAGCACCAGGAATGGATGTTGAGCTCCCTCTAACCAATGCCACCACTCCGCCAAGGCCAGGTTAATTGCCAAAAGCTCCTGGTTCCCAATGTCATAGTTCTGCTCCACCAGGGAGAGTTTCCTGGAGAAGACGGCACATGGGTGAAGTAGAGGGGATTTCCCCTGCTGCTGAGACAAGACTGCTTTTACGGTGGTGGAGGCGTCTACCTCGACGATGAATGGTTTATCCAGATCAGGGTGTACCAGGAGTGGAGTTGAGGAGAAGGAGGTTTCGGAGTTCCAGGAGAACCCGCGAGGTTCTGGAGAGTGGAGAGGGGGCCTCTGTGAAGGGAAAGGTGGGGACTGCGAGGCGGGTACTTCGTCAAGACAGCTCTTCATCTGGTTTGCTACTCTGAGAATTGAATGAAGTGCTCCAACCCCATGGTGTCATCGTAAGATGAGAGATGCAGCCGCAACTTGCGATCGAGTCCATGGTGATAGGTGGTCAGTACCGCGGGCTCATTCCAGCCACTAGATGCTGACAGAGTACGGAACTTTAAAGCGTAGTCAGTAATAGAAGACTGACCTTGAAGAAATTTGAGAAGTTGTTCAGCAGCTGATGCGGCACCCACAGAATTTTCAAACACCTCCTTAAAATGCTGGATGAAACCATCAAGAGACTGCACTACTGGACTTCCCTGTTCTCAGAGTGACTGGGCCCATTGAAGTGCTCTTCCAGGACCACGCAGTTGCAGGGTAGTGCAGATAACCGGCCGGTTGCAGAAATTCTGAAGTCGAATCTCCTTGATAGTGGTGAGACTAAGTCTTCCAAAGACAGTCCGACACAATGTTTCGTCCAGAATACGGATTGCCAGATTGCCAGCTGACAAGAGTCTCTCCTCCTAGTGAGTGAGAACCACGAAGAAGAAGGTTACAGCAGATACTTATACAGAATTATTTGCAGGTAGAGCTTCAACCCCCACCCCTGGGGTTCCCATTCTTGTTCCGAGGATGTTCCTAGTCGTACCAGGCACATCCTTTCTTCCAGGTAACACAAGCACATTCCTAAGTTATCTAGAATCTTAATATCGTAACTTCTCGTCTGTTTGACATCCAGCTTGGAGAAACAAGGACATGGGCAAGCTCTTTCTGTCAGTTTCTCTGCCGCCTTGGGTGTGCGGGTCAAGGAAGGTCGTGCTGAAATTCCTTTACCCTATGTCACACATGCATAACTCTAGTTTTGCAATAACTTTTGTTTAAGGCCTTTCAAAATGAAAACAGGTTTATGCACTACAAGCAGTACTCCAGAACTATCATGTATTAAATCATGAATTTCTATTACAGGCCTCGAAGGTATTGTGTAGTCTTAACATTCTGTTAACTCCCCTTGTCCTTAGGGTCAAAAATGACCAGCCTTCACTAAACCCCTAACATAGAGCAGCTTAATTGAATTTTAAACCCCAAATCCATTTTGCATGAAGAAACCTGTCATTCATCACAAACGTTTTAAATATCTAGGTTTTCCCTCTTCCTCTTTTACTAAAGTAGAGGTTTATTTTTATTATTGCTAAAGGTACTGCATAGGTGTAAATATAATTTTTTTTTAGCAAGAGATAGCACTAGTATAGACTAAGAAATTATCAGAAATGTGCAGAAAGTAGTTTTGAATGCATTTTATTGATGGGGAACAAAAACCATCTTGAACTTTTTAGACAACATAGTGATATATTCTTATATACTATACAATGAGGAATTCAACTACAAAATACTAGTCTTCTCCCATTTTTTGAACCATTGCCTCCACCCACAAGGTGTATAAACAACAACAATAAATGAGAATAAAATAAGACAATAGATACAAAACAAAAATGTGAAGAACATAAATCAATCAACTAATTAGCACATGAAGGACAGTATGCAAGTGTGCGTGCATGGACTTTGCAGATGTATTTCTCACATGTACAGCACATAGTATTTGTTTTACAGTCCTTCTTTGGGGGGCAGAATTGGCAACTCCTCCTCTTGCCTGCCCCAGCTGCAGCCTCAGGTGGATCAGGACAAGATTCAGCCCCCTGAAAAGCTTTCACAAGTGCTGCAGAGGCTGCTGTGCAGGGGAGGCGGTCCCTTCTTTGAATGTGTGGGGTTACATGTGCCTTTCCCAGCTGCTCCAGGAACATCCTCCTCTTCTTCCGCTTATCAGGCATCTAGGTAGGGTTGATTCCGATATCATGAAGGCATTGTTCCATATCACGGAGGCAATGTATGAGGACAAATCAATTATGTTATGGAAGATGACCAGGGGCCAGCGGGCAGTCATCCTCCTGCATCTTTAAGTTCCAATCACCTTGTCAATGCTGTCCATGCCTCCTTTGTTATGGCTGTAGTCCAGGATGATGGCTGGCTTCCTGTTTTCACGATCACTGATCTCAGCTGTTTGTGCAGTGGGCTCAGGAGGACCACAATTTGTTCCTCTTTGGGAGGTAAGAAACTAGAGTGGTGGTGCGGCTGAAGGCAAACTTTGATTAGAAGGCCTCTCCCTGTGTAGACTTGTCTGAGTTCAATCAGTAGCACACATAATCACAGTTTCTAATTGTGTGTGTGTATGTGTGTCAGTTTGGCTTTGTGGTTTTTGTAGTGTGTAAATTATTTTATAACTGCCAGGTCAAAAATGACCCTAGGACAATCTTTGTACCCTGGGGGTATACAGCTTTCATGGAAATATGAACAAAAGCGATGTTTCAGGAAAAGTAATCAAATTTCAAGTTAAGATAATTTAAGATAATTTCTGCTGTTAAACATAGTGGCATAGTGGTAATTTTTGACACTTAAGACAACACAAGGGTTAAGTAATTGAACTAACAAGTACTTATTTACCAGATCTAAATTCTCTGACCATAAAACAGTGTACCAACAATTTACTACAAGTTACGACTTATACACACACAAGTCTAAATACGGAAACAAAACAGTAAGTCAAGAAATGCACTATACTACTCAGCCTTCCTGTGTCGAAACGTGAAAGAGAATTTGGTACGCTTTCAACTATGAGCTCATAGGCAGTAGGAATAGAGAGCAAGTGGTTAGCATTTACTGTGGGGTGACATACTAAGTTAGCGACTGGTGCTGTAGTCATATTTTTAATAGTTAGAATTTTGCTTGCTTTAAATTGCTTAAAAATTGATAATGGGCCTACCTAGGTGAAAGAACTCAACTTTTCGCACAAAAAGTATAAAATAATGAGTGGGAGGATGGCATCAAAAATGGCTTGAAATTACGTATGGGGACATTTTTTATTACCTTCTGCTCTCCTTGGGAGTGGAAGTTCCACTACGAAGAATTACAAAATTACAGAGGCCTACTTATTTCCAGACTTGATTATTGTAATGCTATATTATCAGGTGGCTCAAATACAGACACAAATGCATTTCAAGTTGTTTAGAATGCAGCCTGCTAGGATCCTTACTAGACGTACGATCACACCAGTGTTGGCTTCATTACATTGGCTGCCAATAAGGCAGCGGGCTGATTTTAAGTTACTTTTGTTAACTTT
>JAOYSI010005796.1:0-13295 GCA_025775065.1 Hiodon alosoides
TGCGTGCGCACCCCACCCCACAGACAGCTGTCCGCTCGCTCGCCCCTACCCACAGACAGATGTTCGCGCGCTCGCCCCACCCCACAGACAGATGTCCGCGCGCTCGCCCCACCCCACAGACGGATGTCCGCGCGCTCGCCCCACCCCACAGACGGAAGTCCACGCACTCGCCCCACCCCACAGACAGAAGTCTGTGTGCGCACCCCACCCCACAGACGGATGTCCGCGTGCTCGCCCCACCCCACAGACAGAAGTCTGTGTGCGCGCCTCACCCCACAGACGGAAGTCCACGCGCTCGCCCCACCCAACAGACGGAAGACCACGTGCGCGCCCCTCCCCACAGACGGATGTCCGCACGCTCGTCTCACCCCACGCTCCCTGATTCGTCCGGCACAATGCCGGCCTGTTGCCGGGCAAACGCTTAGAAACGTGCGCATCAGTGAGCACGGCCCCTTGCAGACGCTTGACCAATAGGCATGTGGATCTACTCCCCAGCACAGAGCTATATCAGCTGGGGAGAACCCTGCAGGCTGTGGCCTCTCGTGTGGCACGCCCACCTCTCATGTGGCACGCCCACCTTGCCTTGTTGCCTTGGGGTGCAGAGCAGTAAAATACAATCAATTCTGGTCTGACTAGGGGGCAGATTGGGTTTTTGGATGCTGTTGTTGTCACCCCTGTGAAGGGGCGCCAGTTGGACAGTGGCACATCTGATGGCTCCGCAGGGGTGGTGCTGAAATCAGCTTACACTCCGAGAACGCTGGCCAAGGACCAAAGCACATACGCTCTGACACACTAAGGTGACACAAGACATCATACGCTGAGCAGAAAATTCACAATTAGAAGCCTCCATCATGGCTTTGGCGATTCCAGTTTCAAGTGGCAGTAGCAGAGTCGCTCTGAGCATGCGGCTCTGGGCATGCGGCTCTGGGCATGCGGCTCTGGACATGCGGCTCTGAGCATGCGGCTCTGGGCATGCGGCTCTGAGCATGCGGCTCTGGGCATGCGGCTCTGAGCATGCGGCTCTGGGCATGCGGCTCTGGGCATGCGGCTCTGGGCATGCGGCTCTGGACATGCGGCTCTGGACATGCGGCTCTGGACATGTGGCTCTTAGTCTTCCTCTCTGTTTTCCAGCACACCAGAAAGCCGAGGGGACAATGCGGTTTCACACCAATCGCAAATGAGCGCCGGAGTCCAAACACATGCCACATAGCACTGCCCTCACTGATTCAGTTTGCTCTCTTTGAGGGAGAATTTGCAGATGATCCCTAAGGGCTGAGAAGGCATAAGGTCCAGGTGGCAGGACAGCCTCACAGCCCCAGTGCAATTTGGCGCTGCATTACCCCTGACTCAGTTGGGATAATTCTACTCTCTGTCACCACTGGTTTTGGAAGGCGGGGGGTTAAGGGGAGAGACAGAGCTGACGGCAGTGTAGTTTCAAGGCCGTACTGATCCCAGAGCTGTGAGAAAAGCGCACGTAGCTCGTCGACCTATGCCCAGCTCTCCAGCTTCACGCTCCCTGCGCTATCTCCGAGGCGAAAACGTGTCATGTGACACGTCAGCTTTTTTTGAAGAGCTTGTCATTCGCTGGAATAAATGTCCCGCTGCAGGAGGCGATCGCGTACGTTTTGGGAATGAACTCTTCCGATGCCACGCATAGATTTACCGTATATATCGATTCCTTTATTTTCTAGAGAACAGCGCGCCACCACACTTGCTTGAAGGCACAGAAAAAGGATTGCATCCTTAAACTCAACCTAGAGAGCTCTAAATCCCCAATGCGAAGTAATATTCATGGAGTTGTATATGTTGTGGATGTGCCTGTGTTGTTAAAGAGGGCTTAATCCGCGTTATAATGGCGCAATGGCGGGATGTGACCACAAGGTGGTGCTAGCAAGCTCCGAAGCCCTGGTACGTGTTACTGCATACTTCAGAAATGTAATTTCCAGCAGACAGGGATCCTCTGTGATAGCTGTGGTAATTTTCTTCAGCTTCCAAATAGGTGTAGTGTTATTTGCTCGATCACGTAGCAGAAATAAGCTCAGAGGGGAATAGACAGCGAGAGCATTATCTGGAGCATTACTTCACAAAATCCGCTACAGACGGACCTCTGTGACATGCGCTGCGTCCGGCGTTCAGCCCAGCCTCTGCATCACACGGTTTTAGTTTTCTAATCACATACTCTGCATCGAGGGGAACGTAACGTCCGTAATGTAGCAGAGATAACCTGGGTGAAACCCAAAAAGAGAATTCATCGTGCAACCCATGACCAGCACGTTGATTCCCAGCCAGCAATTACAGCGACTTCCTGGTAATCATCACCTCGTTACCCAACAAAACACTCCTTTTGCGAAAATCCATCCACCCAGGACGTCCGAGGGAGACACGTTTTATAACGCCGCCAGGGGGCTGCTGCATTTCCACCAGGAACGAATAAACGTGGCAAAACGGTGTGCTCACCTGTGCCCGAGAGAGAGAGAGAGAGAGAGAGAGAGAGAGAGAGAGAGAGAGAGAGAGAGAGAGAGAGAGAGGCCGCAGGGGCGCTGCGTAGCCCTGTCCGGTGATTAACGCTGCAACCCTATCGGACAACCCCTAAACGGCGGCGCGGTGAGAACATCCGATGGTGCCTACTCCAAAGGTCCCTTTAATTAAATCCCTGATGCTAACGTTTTCCTTCTCCTTCAGTCGCGTACGCTTTTCTCCCCCATCAGGGTTTTCTTAGTGCGATATCAAATTAACCTTTGGGTTTGTTTTTTCTGTGCGCCTTTTCTGCTGGCATAAACATCCCTAAGATGTTGCTGATTTATGCGCGAGGCTGACAAAGGGCTGAGTGCATGTCTGGTTCCAACCTTTTTTTTTCCTGTGCTCTGCTAATTTATTACAGATGGCACTCAGGTCTAATTCATTTTTTTAAAGTGTTTAACCACCCATTATATTTTGCTGGAAAATTTCAAACGTGGGTATGAGGCTTCCTGGTTACCAGAAACAGAGATTTTCTGGTTTTTGGTGATTTCTTTTACAAAAACGCCACCTGTCGCAATAAAGGAAGGCGGAGGCAGGAAGCCATAGGTGTAGGTTTGAGGGGGAACTCCCCCACCCCCCCATATGGAAATGAAACCTACTCCCACGACGGAGCTGCAGTGCTTGGGCCCGCCCATCAGGCGCGGCAGACAGAGAATTAGGCAAGATTAGGCAAGGGAAGGCGCCTAACCTGCGGGGAGCTATCTGACTCCTGGTCCCGGGTTTTCCTCGCCAGTCTCTTCTTCTTCTTGTGGAGGGGTTTGGACTCTAGAATCATTTCCTCCAGTTCAAAGGTGGGGTCACAGTTCAGGCGCCGCCTCTGTGGGAGGGACAAACGTCAGGGCAAGCTCTGAGTGACGGGACAGAAACCCTCCCTTCAGTGATGATCTTCTCTCTGCTGAAACACGGGTTCGGCAGAAAATCACAGCCCATCAGTAATTACCCATCGGTTACTTTAGCGATTATTATAGCTATTATTCTGCAAATACAAGCTGCTATTGCTGTTTAGTGAAGAGCAACTATTAGCATGCTTGCATTAGCTTAGAGCCGATTTAGATTTATGAATATAGACACGGTCTGAGCCAGATTATTGGTATTGAATCAACTGGCAGCCACCTTCACAGGCAACCATAACTCAGTGCGGAAATTCATGACAAGCTTTGTTTAATGAACGGACAGAACCCTCGCAGCCTGGTGCCTCCGCTTTACACGGCAGTCAGGTGATTCTGAGCACCCGAGAGGGAGCCGCGCGGGAATCTGAAGCTGCGGGCGGACGTCTGTGTTACGGGCTACGTCTGACGCAGAACCCAAACCCCAATGATCACGCGGGCTGTGGCCCCGCGCCAGGACTAACCCACGAAAGGAGGCGAAGGCCTCAGAACTGGCAAGGGGCGGGACTTACGTTGGGGATGAACCCGGGGGGGATCTGCTTCCCCAGCACGGTGTCCCAGTTCACATCGGAGAGGTAGTCGACGTCCTGCAGTTCGGACAGACAGGAGATCCTCTTCTCCACGTCGATGCACAGCAACTGGGGGGAGAGCAGAGGTACCGTCTCAAAAGCCAATCGGCGGGCCAAAAACAAAAAGAACCCAAAGCGCTTGGAGATTGTCGATGCACCAGAAGCGCCTCAAACGCTAGCTTGAGTAAATGCCAAAAAAAGAGTGCCGAGCTCCGCCTGTATTTGCACTGATTGGTGCGCGGATCAATAACAACTCACCATTACTTAATCATACAAACAAAGAGGGGCGGGAAATTGCATCGATTTAGCCCGCAATTACTTAATCATTAGAAATAAACGCAGACTGTATCCCCCCCCCCCCCCCCCAGTTGTATGGGCCGGGCCGGGCCAATCGTACCTTCCTCAGCAGGGACTTGATTCCCAGGGACCAGCCTGCTGGGTAGCTTATTGGGACGCTGTAGAAAGCCTGCAGGATCTCGTCGGAGAGCATGCTGGACCGCATTACGTACGGCCTCTGGGGGGGACAGACCAACGGGAAGGAACTGACGCTTAAACTTATTTACAAATACATTTCACTCCATTACATCATATGGCCCGTTGTTGCCCTAAGCAATGCCAATTCATGGAGATTGCTTACTGAAGCAAGTTATGCTTGGCGATTTTTACCACTCACGTTTTCCCGATTGAGCTGTAAATCGGGGGGAATTGAAAGCTACACTCACTTCATACGAGATGTCAGGTCGTGGACTGTGTCCATTTTCATCTCATTTTCATTTCATACTCTGCAGATTCCAGCATGAGAAATACTTTGTTCTGCGAGTTTCTGTTGTGCTTTTTAACAGACCAGAATGCAAAAGTAGACAACTACAAGTTTGTCATTTTTAACAACGCAGTATACACCCTCTGTACTTCTCCCACACACAGACCGCTCCTCTTGGTATTGTGATTGAATTAGCATTACGAGCATATAGCAGGGGTTTTGAGTGACTGTAGAAACTTGTCTCTGACTTCATCCTTCTTATATCTAGTGTTCCAAATATTCTGACTCTGAGTTAACTGTACCGTCTTTTATTACCAAGACTGTCATGTAAAACACTTTCAGACCGTAAAAATGACAAGCGTTAAACAAATAACACTGGCAAAACGTTCAATAAATTATAAAAGGGACTCAGGTGTTCCTGACACAACTCCACCATCCTTTCCTCAACATCCGGGCCCCACACCTTGTAGGGGTCCACACCCTGCAGAGCCAAATCCTTCCAACTGGATACTGTCAGCATTCGTGAAGAAACTGGCCTGTAATCCCTCGCACGTCACTCAAAAATGTTCTGACACGGAACAACTTTGCCAGGACGTCGTAAGAGAGCCGGGAGATCGCAGAAACAGGCAATAAACGGGGTATAATAGACGCCTCCCACAGTTATCCACCCTCGCAAACTAAATTTTGTCCCAGAGTTAATTCATTAATTAAGAAATGAATAATTACTAAAAAATAAGATAACGTGCTTGGCTCGAGGATACAGCAAGCTGCAAGCCCATCGGGCGGGGGGAAGTACTCATCAAAGCAGAGGACTATCCCTTACCCCTGTCTGGACCCCTCGCTTGACCCTGACGGCTCTGCCGGGGGGATCCCGAAAAAAGTGTGTCTGGGGGTGACCCGCTCCGGGCATCACTGACGTCCCACCTGAGCGACGGCCCGCGTTGCCCGGCTGCACCCTACCTGTCCTCGCAGGAGCTCGTATGCGGTGATGCCGAGAGACCACCAGTCCACAGAGAAGGAGTATCCGGGATGGGTGCCTTCGAAGGGCTGGAACAGCTCCGGGGCTGGAACAGCAACGCACCATTAAGGGGGTCTGAATTCGCCTGGAGGAAGCTTGGCCCAGGGCCTCAGTATCCAAATACAGCTACGCTCTTGTAGTCATTTAAATAACTGACTAAATGGACACGTGAGGAACACAAATGAACAAGTGAATGCATTTTGACCCCTGCCCCGGGCATTGCTAAACCAAGTCAATATCGGCGAATTAAATGAGGGGGATTCGAACCCTCAGACTCGCAGCTTACAGTCTGTCCACAGGTGAGCGACTTTAGTGACTGCAGGTGAGCGACTTTTAGCCGAATACGAAACCACACTCGGGACTCCATTTTTAAAATCCTTCTGAAAACGTATTACATTTCGCCACTGTTATACAAAATATAACAAATACAAAATACAAAATCCCCTTCATCCCAGCTCCCCAGTAAGTGTTTCCTCTGTCAGCCCTGCTAAACAACGGTATCAGTCAACCTACTTAATCACGTTTGGCCAGACGGATTGGCTTCCAGGGTTAATTCACTCCAACTTAAAATCCTCCAGTAATTTGATTACATTGTGCTGGATTTCTTGAAACCTGGGAGACGCTGACATTATGCATTAAGGCCTTATTATGGATCCTGGAAAATGCAAGGCCCTCAGACCGTAGTCGCCAAGAACGTAGTCGCCAAGACCATGTTCGTTAAGACCCTAGTCGCCAAGACCGTGTTCGTTAAGACCCTAGTCGCCAAGACCGTAATCGCCAAGACCGTAGTCATTCAGACCGTAGTCGCCAAGACCGTAATCGCCAAGACCGTAGTCATTCAGACCGTAGTCGCCAAGACCGTAGTCATTCAGACCGTAGTCGCCAAGACCGTAGTCATTCAGACCGTAGTCGCCAAGACCGTAATCGCCAAGACCGTAGTCATTCAGACCCTAGTCGCCAAGACCGTGGTAGCTTATTCATCTTCATTGTTTTCAAAAACCCTCAAAATATTATAAAAAAGGATCAACACGTTTTGTGAGTAATTTGTAAATGTTAATAACAGAGTCCTGTCCGAAGATATTTACCCATGTATGGCTTTGTGCCAGCGATAGACGTGGCTCGCAAGTCACCCTTCACAATGGCAGCGATGTTGAAATCTGTCAGATGAACGTGACCTACAGCAAAACAGTGGGGGAAAAACAGTGTTTCAATGTTCATTAGGGGTTAACTGCCGGTTTTCATTCCTAAACTATCTGCAACACTGTAAAAATCATCATCACCATTATTATCCCCAGTCCATTTAAGGTACAATGTAGTGGAGAGGCTGTTTCTGTCGCAGTGGAATGAAACTGAACCAGTTTCCGCGAGAATCGCAGTCTCTGGGTCCCCCAAAGTCACCGGCTCACCTTGCCATGTGATTGCCTCCGGCCTGCACCACACCAGCGGACCTACTTTACTATCAGCAGATACACACAGAGAGCGCTCCCCGGGGACGGCGCAGATTGGAGCGGGTGTTGCGGGCCACTCCCCGCCACGCGCCTCGTGCGGAATCTAAAGCAGGCTGCCCCCTTTATGTGCTTGGAGGGCTGAGATTAAGAGAAGTGACCGTACAAGGACAAGAAAGAGTCGTCCGTCTGTTCAGACGGATCCAGAGCCCATGCTGAGCTGAGGCCAAACGGGGGCTCCCCGTCCTGCTTCATGACCACTGTTTGCGGTTCGAGCTGCGGTTCTCTCGGTCGGGAAACGCGCCGAGCGAGAGGGGGGCATCCCTCCGGAGGGGTCATCTGATTGAAATTCTCTAATCCGCTGGCCGAGATAAAACCCAGAGCAGGCCACCTTAAGAGGTCACCGGGCACTGATTAGCTCGATGGCAGGCTGCGGTCCTCAACTCCACCTCCTGGGGAAACCCCCGTCTGCCGTTGAGTGGTAAAAAGTGCGGGCTTGACCGGGTTCAACCCGCATAGGGCGACTGCCAAAATCATCCCGCAGAACTTAACCGGATGGCCGATTGTAACAGGCACCTGAGCGCAGTCACACGGGTAAATGGTGCAAATGTAAGATACCGTGTATACAGCCGGGATGTGTTTGACGACTGCTTGGTTTTAATGTAACGATCGGAGCAGGACGCGATGATAAGAGCGCCGGGGAAAGTCTGGCAGAAACGCAGAAGGAAATCACAACAGGGCATGAGGATAAAAAGGAGGGTTTATGTGGATGTGCATCGGATTTTAAACTCCAGGCAAGGTTGGTCTGGGTAAGGGTGTTGGCTGCGCAAAAAAACGAATGATATGAGAGGAACAGCAGAAACGAATGTCCTCAGCCCGGTCTTCAACATGTGGTCTTCAGGAAAAAGAATCAAATGAACCTCTAAACCCCTTTACCCACTCCTCAGTGCGTGTGTCCCCCACATTACTAAACGACTTACACCCCCCGAGACGGAAGACTATACATCCAAACAAAGTTCGCCCCAGCCCGAAGCCAAGCTCGCTCTGTGGAGTAAAGTCACCTTCCCTGAGCCTTTGCGGGGGGGGGGGGACTTGCTATAGCTTCAAGTCCAAGTTCCTGTAAAAACTCCGGGCTACGGAGGCCTCACAAATGAGAATTCAAAGCACGCAGCCCCCCGAAGTGCTTACCGTGTTCATCCAGCAGAATGTTGTCTGGTTTGATATCTCTGTAAGAAAGCACAGACATAGCATTAGAACTCACCGGATGGCCCTCACCGCCTTGTCGTTGCTCAAAGAAGGGTTTGTCACAACAGGCCTCCCTCATACGCTGTTCCTGCCATGCATTGAAGGTCACATTTAACCGTAAAAATTCACCGCGGAATAAATCACTGTACGTATTAGAGTCCTGACAATGCTGGGGAAAAATAGTTCCAACGTTGGAATTTAAGAGAGATCTCTGATTTATTTCTGTAGGAATATGTGAAATGTAAATGGGATTTGGGACTTGGCCAGGACAGGGGTGATTACAACTATGCTGTGCTGTTGAGATATTTTCTGCACCTTGGAAAACGATTAAAGATGCACACAACAATCTGAGTTTCCATTCTCCGTGTTAATTGGGTAGAAAAAGAAATGCTACATTGACTAATGTACTCCTGAATCCAGTCGACCAAAGCTAAGTGCATAGCGAATTTAGGTAATATTTTAACCCTGCGGGGGTTCAAACAGTGTGCAACTGCACTGCCAGCTGTATAAATAGGAGTGTCTATCTGTCAGATTCTGTGAATAGCTGTCTTGAGGTCAGATTCTAGACAGCATCAAAGAGAACAGTTTCCCTGGTTCTGCTCAACGGGGCCCAGTGCACAACGTAAGTGGAATATCGGGTTGAATGAGGACTTTTTTCACCGCGGGGTGTGGCCGCATTAGCAGGTGTGTGATATGTACCTGTGGGAAGCATTTCCACAGGAGCGGCGCGGCCCGAAATAGGTCTGGACTTGTCTGTTACCATGGCCACAGCAGGGTCTGGTGATGCAGCTTAAATCTCATCACGGTTGATGAAAGGGACGATAAGCAAAGTAGAAACGTGATCACTGCAAATCTTGTCTCTACTGAGCAGACAGGGGCACGCGGCGCTCAATCGGATTTATGGAGTTCCGTGATCCAGCATAGAGAACAACGGCACGCCACCATGCTTCCGCTCTCTTTACGATTATCCCAATTTTTGCCGTGATGCAAAAATCATTTCCACTCCAAGCTTCGCCGTTTCGCTGATCCCCGTCGATCGGAATTGGAGCGTCCGTACCTGTACCAGCACTCGCTGCGCGAGGACCCAAGCGAAACGGCAGCCTCGCCCGCCCGACTACAGATACGCACAGTGTCGTGTCACGTTAGATTTCCTCGGCCATGAATCACAATACGGAAGACACCCTTCAGCTGAAGCCTGGCTCGTGTGCGCCGGATGCCTTAAGGACAGAACTGCAGTCTAATTAGTTTACCATTTTCCAATCGGAGACGCCGTCAATTAGCGTATCAAAGGCCAGAGCTGTCTGAGGCTGGGTGGCTCGCCGTGCGAGGCTGGCCCGAGACGGAGGTGAAAAAGGTCATCCTTGTTGTGCTTAATTAGCTGACATTTCCTTCAAAGGGGTCCGTTTTAAAGAGTATGATCTCATTCAAGAAGAAGAGATAAAACCGTCTGGAGTGTCCTTGGACAGGTAAGCCGGAGGACAGGACAAGACGTCACTCAGACGGTCCTGGTATCCAGGGCCATAGCATTCGCGCGCAACAGGCTTGACAGCTAACGGGCCCCCGAAACAGTCCATGTTTGCATTTGAAATAATATGAGCAACGTCCTCCAAACTTCCTTTGAAGTGGCGAGAGTATGTTGGAATTAGGAAACATAGGAGAACATAGATGTTTAATGACCAGAACATAGATGTTTAATGACCAGAACCGGCCTTTCTGCACAGGCTAGCTCGCCTTCTAACTTGAAGTCCTTCCAACACCAGTTTAGTCTTCTAAAGAAATACCAAGGATTTTTTTCTCTCTTCCACAGACAGCGCTGCCAAAGAATTCCAAAGGTTTATTACTTGCTGTGTGAAGAAGAACTTACGAACGTCAGTTTGAAATACTGACTAATGTCAGCTTTGAGTTCCTTTGCCTAACACCCACACATCTTCCGGTTCTTTTCACAGGCCTTAATGTGAAACAGACTAGAGAATTATTTTCCTTTAAAAACCATTCATTCATTTTTTAAAAATCATACCTCAATCGGCCTGAAATTGGCTGAAATTCTTTGATTTAACTAAACTAACCCAAAATACTTTTTGCGTTTTGCTTCTGCACAATGATTAAATCCTTAGAATTCAATCCCAAGATACAATCCACTTCAATACCAACATATGTTTCTCTCTGCTGTTCTAACTCTGCCACCGGTCTTCAAGTTCTTGGATTGTATTCAGATCATTCTGAATTATTCTAGTTTTTCTTACAAATTATTCGCCTCCCCTTCTATCTTAGAGTCATCAGCAAACTGAACAACTTTGTTTCGTACGTCCACGTCCGGATTGTTTATGTGGATATATGGATACAAAGCAGAGGGCCCAAAACCGATCCTAGATTGACCCTTTTTTACAAAGCCCCTCTCATAGACGCCCTCTGTGTGTCCTGTGGAGGTCTATTCCGAATCCACATACAGGCGGTTCACTTTAATTCCAACAGCATTTAATTTCAGAATGAGCCTCCCATGTGGCTTTACCAACGGCTTTTGGGCAGTCTAAATTTATTACATCATAAGCCCTATCTGTCGTAACATTTTGTGACCAGAAAAAAAAAAAAATCAATAAGATTAGTAGGGCCTGTTCGCTCGCCCCCTACGGAACCCGTGCTGACTATCACTTATTGTACCATTTTACTCAGTGAACAGCTCTCTCATTCCTAATAATTGATTCTAATAACTGGCACACAATGCCGGCTAAAGCAAATGGCCTTTCATTTCCTGGGTTGCTAGGACACCTTTGTTTGTTTTTTTAATACTGAGAAGAAAAGAAATGTTGATTTATGGATTTCAAATGATCTTACCATCTTCTTCAGGTACCCTTGCTGCTGATTTATTTGCTTCTCAGTACATTTTTTTTTCCCCTTCCTCAGCGTCTTCCAATATTAGCTATGTATTAATGTTAACAAATGGCACATTAGCGATATTCTTCTGTAATGTGTTCGCTGTGTCCTTGGTGCTATGCAGAAGCCTCCCCTTCTCAGCCTAGATATCCTCTGGACGCATCATCTTTGACTGCACTATTGAAAAAGGCACTCAGGATTCAGTTTGAGGCCTTCAGCAAATTGTTTTTATTACTTTCATTTTGTTTTTTTAACTTTTGCATGCATTGTACAATTTTTATAATAGACAGATTGGTGGTTCTTTGAGATTTTCTTCTTCATATATTGTATAATTTTTATTTCTTTCGACTCTTCCGTTAAGGTTTACTAATACTACTAACAGAGGGCGTCTATGAGAGGGGCTTTGTAAAAAAAAGGTCAAACTAGGATCGGTTTTGGGCCCTCTGATCTGTATCCATATATCTAATTTAATGACCCAGACATGGACATACAAAGCAAAATCTTTGCTCATGAGATTAAGAATAATTTGTGAAAAAAATGTAAATAATTCAGAAGAGTCTGGTTTACTCTATTCACCCTCCTAGCTAACTTCTCTGACCCCCCCCAAGTCCTCAGTTTAAACAGTCCTGCTCAACACTCTGCAACCTGAGACCTACACTGACATACATGTCAAATGTTTTATATAAATGGACCTCTTTTCTTTTAGTTTCTCCTTTTCTGGTGAGAAACATGACGAAACAGTAACTGAAAACAAATACACGGAAAAAATACACAGCATAAGACATATTTCAACATATTTCAAACATGAAAAAAATGTTTGTATAACTTACCACCATTATTGATTCCATTTCATTGGTAGTTGCCTTTGCTGTTAAACTCTATTATCAGTGTGAATCGTGAACAGCGTGTTGCTGGTTCAAATTCCATCAGATGCACTGCTATTTCACCATCAGCGCAGACAAAGTAATCATATTGAATGAACTAAACACTACAAGGGATTAGTTATGAAATTCCTGTCTTTCACCCACATAAAAACACCTGCATCTCAGTTAAGCCAAATACTATCATTGTTGCTCTTATGTTTTTTATATTTTGTGGAATGATGCACACACCGTTTAGAAGCATTTTGTGCACGGTTAAAAAAATAACTATGAGATCGTAAAATGAATTGTAATGAATAGAGTGAAAACATAACCTGCAAAAACTAGGGCTGCAAAACTAATCTTCTAAATTTAATTTCTTGGTTATACACACCTTGCCTGACCCCCCTGGTACATTAAGAACAAATATCCATTTTAAGAATGAATCAAAATATGATGGGCCAATATCCAGTCAGCTTTTGACTTAAAAAAAAAAAAAGCAGTATTTCTAAATCTTGACCAGCCTTGAAACATGCCAGGTGTGACACCAAAGACCCCACAACATTAAAGTATTAAAGTCAAAGCAGTTAGAACCCATTCAGGTCACAATGGGCAATCTTCCACTAATAACAGCCTTTTTTTTTTTTTAAACGAAAAGGAATAAAAAACGGGAGACCCAAAGCAACGTCTCGTTGGAGTTCACCCTTCCCATTAAGTTCATGGTAAGCTGGTAGCATTCAAAATTGCGGAAACACTGCGCCTGGTGTAAAATGATCATGGGGACCAGAAGGTGGGTGATTATAGCCACTGTGAAGCTTTTCGTCCGACGCCGTCCCCAGTCAGAGTGCTATGTTACTGCAACATTATACCAGAGTGCGGCCGTACACACAGGCCACATACCGCACTCTCAAACGCACACAAATAAACACACACCAGAAAGTAGTAACGGGCGGGCGACCAGTCTGCGACGTGGCTGAAATCGAGAAGAGAAGGGACCCCCCCCACCAGCCCGGGGGGGGGGGGGGGGGGGGGGGGGCGCGCGCCGCGGCCCCCCGCCCCCGCCCCGGGCCCGCGCCGGCGCGCCCGCGCCGACGGCCCGGCCGGGGGGGCGGGGGGGGGG
>JAOYSI010005798.1:0-13295 GCA_025775065.1 Hiodon alosoides
TAATTGACCTTTTAAAACTTAACTGGTTTAAGGTTTAAGGTTTGAAATCTATAAACAGAAAAAAAAAAAAAACATTTAGTTGTAATGAGTGTACTGCAAAGCTATTTTCTTTCCAAACACTGAGGTTTGTCTCTCAGGCACTGGATGAGAAATATAATGTTCCAGAAATACTTTAGTTTTGGTGAAACTGAACTAATTACCAATCACTAACTATGTAGTGGGCCTGCTGTTGCGGTGGTTTTTGGAAATGATTTATCATTGATATCACCCAGTGGCAGTCTTGTTGTTTATGCAGTGCGAACGCATGATTCATTTTTAAATAAAAGGTGATTACTCTGTTCTTAGATGTACTTAGAGCACAGATTAGTTCACCATTAATCTGCACAAAGTTTTATTTACTTTAGGAATTCATTTACTCAAAGGAAAAGGGTCAAAGACAATAATTTCTCAGCGTGTTTCAAACACAAGCCTGGCAGCTGTGGATGTGAGATTTTTTAAATTTAATTTATTTTAGTGAACCATAAATAATCTTCTGTGCCTCATTACAAACACATTACTGAGCTGTATCTGATGACTATTTAGTGTTGCTGGATTGGCACTCTAACCCAGGGGTGAGTGGATTGTTTCTACTCAACCCCCACATGACTGGACTTACATTCACTTTCTCTTTAATCCCAGTCACTGAGGGACCATTTTAAACTTGGGCCAGACCATCAAAACTCACCTTGATCTGGAGTAGAGATATGTTTTTACTAGTATAACTAGTAGACATTTTTTAGTCACCCTTTATTGGTTATTTTGACAACATTTATTAACTATTTTATATATATATATATATATATATACTGCTCCACAAAAAAATTCTATATTAATATATTATTCACATCATATGTTTATAGTGTGTCTGTAATGTGACATTGTAATTTAGTAACTGAAAAGATATGCTTATTTAGAGTGATTTTCATGGACATTGGGTACAGCACCAGAATAATTCAGCGATGGTAAAGAAGAGTCATGACAGAACTAAACCAAATAAAACCCTACTTAAACTGTAAAATGAGACAACACAAAACATAACTCACGTTACTAAATGCCTTAAGCTTGCTTATATCATTAGGTGTGCTCTTTAGTATGAGATTATGTCGGTAGGGTCCGCATTGCAACACGTATGCTGTATGCAAGTATAAAAAGCTAATTAATGCAGCTATGGTGTTTGCGTACCTTGAGGCAAGATGCACATTACAGAAAATCACTTATTAAAATCACAGTGACACTCTGAAGTTGTCTTGAAATTGCAAAAACCACATACCATATTTTTCTTGGACTACACCAATGTTTTTCCAAGTGCTGGAAACTCTGCATTAAAAGGTCGAAGGAATGATGGCAAAAAAATTGTGATATACACGATTATAGCTCATGAAAAAAAAAAAAAAAAGTTTAATATAATAACTTTAAAAAGATGAATGCTCTGCTGTATGTATATCTCACTAGCTCCCAGCTGTAAAGCACCACATAAATCACCTCTAGACATATAAGGGATATTAGTATAATATATTAATCATTTTTACCAGCACTGCCCATTCCTAATCTGTTTTTTAAAACCCTAAAACTAAATCATTTCTGATATTATTGTCCGGTAATAAAACTCCCCCCCCCCTAACCCCCAATCAGTAAATTAACCAGGGGAGAATACCTTTACCGCTCAGAAAAAGAAAAAAAAAACATTTACTGAAATTAATTTAAAATGGAACAAAAATTAAAATAAATTAATACTTGCAATATATTTGCCAGTCAACGTTTAGGGCAAATGCCTCGATAAAATGATTGAATGGAACTCTCTCAAAAGAAAAATATTGACTAAATGCATAACGGTATCACACAGAAATGATTATGCTCTTGAATAATTCATAAATGCATTTTAAAATAGATTTTCTTTTTTGTATATTGAGAGCAATTATTTTTTATATGACGCTTCTCCTTAACTGACGAACGTATTAATGGTTTTAATTGTAATTTGTAACCTGACTATAGGCAAGGCCACTGAGTGGGAGTATGGCCGGACGGTTCCTGTATTAGTTACCTGAAATACAGCTAAATTTAAAGTAATTTTGGTAGCTATTGAGGTATTGTATGTGTGTTTAATGTTTCAGGTCGCAATAACCCCGGTAATAAAGGCAAATTTAATTCATATTCAATTTTAACGACAAAAATACGTATCTCCAAAATAAAATATAAAAACGAAAGCTCATCTCCTTTTAGGGCATGAAAAATGATTTGGCATGAAAGACCACCAGGCTAATTTTTGGGGTTCTTAAAACTTGCGATGACAGTTTCCAAACGTAACATTTTGAAATAAATACATACAATTTATATTTATATATTTTTTATTATTACTTTACATCACGCCAACAGTAATATGTACAGAAAATGAGCATTAACACATATTTTTCACGGTAGCATATCTCATTTGACAGACAAACCTTTTCTGTCGGATTATCTGCATCTATCTACAGATCTATTTTATGCAACAAAAGACATTTATTTTCATTTTAACATTGATCGTGAGGAATTATTTTTTTAAATCTATTAAATATCTTCCAATATTTATTTAGCCAACGATTTTATTTAGCGAAACGATTTAATAAATTAAGCGCAATTTACAAACTAGTCAAGAGAAAACGACAATTGCTTTTAAGATTCGCAGGTATTCCTTCCGTTAATTCTATTCTAATAAAATGATAGTAATCATCATCATTGAAATTGTTATTTTAACAACCATAAAATAGCAATTAAAATTAATCATCTTTTTTAATCACGTAACACTTTATTATTTGTCGTATAAGCGTTTGCGTAGTTGTTATTACATTGCATAATATGTTATGTATTTTACCGTATGTTATTTATCTTCACCAAATATTGGACACTATAGAACTCTAATATTTGGCATTCTATTTGCCTTCAACTTCATATGACAAATATATTAATGGTTTGTTTGATTACTTTTAGCACAGTTATTTTTATTTATTTATTTTTTTTTTTTTTTTAAATGGGTAATATGTAGCTACACGTATCACTTAGTTGTGCGTGTGTGTGCGATACCGATGGTATTTTGTTTTATTTGAGGATTTCTTGCCAATTTAAAATAATTGTCAAAGCATGCAATAAGAATGTAGTTAAATCATTTAAAATGTCGTCGTCCTATATACCTGGTTGCGCCAATTGCATTAACTTTAATCAAATTAAATAATTGGCTTTCGATACAATGTTAACTCAGCCCCATCCAATGAAATAAAAATACAAAACTGTATTTTCGTTATTTACTGAAAAATATTTTATATTACCATCCATTTTAGTAATGATTAGTTACTATAATTAGTGTGTAGGGTAATGGTTCATTACTACTAGTAGGCACGATCAAAACCCACCTTAACCCCCATTCAGTTGCGGTAATTTGAACATTTTAAACCAAAATAGTAGAATAATTCACACCGAGGATAGAACTCAAAATATGTTCAGTCTTAGTAAGTTTTATAAATTGTTATTGTTATCTGCCATATCAATTGAGGAATTGTATTAAGAAAATTATTTTAGGTAGGTTTATAAGTATTCTAGTAGTAATAACTGTTTTCAATGCATACAGGTAATATCAAGCTGGTAAAACTGGCAGTGGAGCATAAAACACCAAACATCTTTACGGTAATAAAGAGATTTTAAAAAAATATAAAAAAACAATGTAAAATGTAGGCACACAAATCTGCAACCCCACGTATGTTGTACCTCACAATGGTACAATAGTATTAAATAAAAGTTAAATAACATACAATTTATATTTACTGTACATCTGTGCAACATCATGGTAACACAATGTATTACGTCAATCCTCATAATAATACGACTATTTACAGTTCGTCAAATCTGTACTGGTAACGTTATGTGCAATATTTGTAACAAACAAATGTAAAATTATTTTGAAAATATCATCTATCCGAATCCACGTCACTTTTCAATTCGTCTGATTTCTCTGTTAACGTTGTTGTTGTTTTTTTCCATTTCTGAGATTCAGATTCTTCGGAGGAGGATCTTTTCTGCCTTCGCCATTTTGCACGTCTGTTTTTGAACCACACCTAAACGGAATAAAAGGTAAAGTCAGTAATACTGAATTCAGGAGAAGGTGCATATTAGACCTGTTAATCAAATCCATTCCGGCACTAATATAAGTAGAACTATTTGAAAATGTAAAACATATAAACACATGCATTGAATAAAATCCAATAAATAAAAAAAATATTTATTTGAAATTAAGTATATATATATATATTTTTTTTTTTTTTTTTAATGCTTATAGCGAACGGTGTGACAGTTTGTTTTAAGCGAATATGCGTTTAGTTCTTAAGAATAAATACGACAATTATATGTATAATGATAATGTAAATGTGATTCCAAACGATTATAGCTGCTACTTGTGCCTTCACCTCAACCTTCTCCTCTCTCAGGTGCACCTCTCGTGCCAACTGTTCCCGTGTGCCAACATCCGGGTATTTTGTTTCCTGAAAAAGTTTTTCCAAAGCTTCTAGTTGTTCGTCGGTGAAGATCGTACGGTGTCTTCTTTTGCGTCGGCAGTGTAATTGATTCAGTAACTGAAGCTCAGTTCTGGACAAAGTACCCATGCTCATATAGGACATCATCTGGTGCGGGACGGGAGAGAGAAGCACGGACCCAGAATTATCGTAGCCTGTAAAATAACGGGAAAATAAGTGTTTACCCAGTACCCATTCAACTTTTGAGATTTCATTTTTGCGTATAGAATTGTGATCAAATTATGAGACGTGTATGTATGCCTACTTCTTAATTAAATAATGCCCTTCCGTATTACTAAACAATTGCTTGAAACTGCGACATTGTGTACATGCGACATCTTCTTTCTCTATTTTTTAATATTCTACTAGACTGAGGTCATCACCATATATTACATATATGTGTGTGTGTGTTTCTGCGTATAATAATACTAAATAAAAACACAAGTTGCTCATAAGTAGAAAATTATGCCAACCTGTGGGAACACAAGGACATCGTTGAGAGCCCAGAGGTTGCATCGCGCCGCAACATGTTGAGCCCGTCGGCCCTTGTACTTGAAGTTGTCGATAATAATAGTTACTGTATCCCATTCTACTTCCACAGGCTGAGGGTCCGGCTGAGTGTGAGTAGAGTCCATTATACTCTGCAGCTGTATAGATGGAATCCGTCAAATTAGAAAACAGAACTGGAGCATTCCGATGCAGCAAAACCGATTCTTTACCGCTGGGCCCCCCAGCCAAAATACTGTCGATGTTGAACATGCCAGCGGGCATTACAAGAAGTACGAAGAATACAATGCTCGATTTAGCTCTTTAGAACATAAATTCCACCCGAAAGACAGAAATATATCTGTAAAACTATACATTTATTTATCCCGTTCTCCGCTCCGGTTTCCAGCACAATCAATCGCCCTGTGACTTTTAGTCGTCCATCTGAACGTCTATCTCGTTTTATACACGACTGACGTCACCAGGAATGTTGCCTTTGTTAAAACACGTGGATGGCACAGGCGATTGGTTGTATCCGGTAGTTAGCACACAATGGTGTGAAAAGACGCCCCCCTTGTCCTGAGAAGTAATTAATCAATCGAATCAGTATTAATGCTGACTTTTGAAACATATAACCGAACACAGTCCTATGCGCAGAATCTAATTACATGGGTAAATCGGACCCATTATATTGTTTGTTTATTGGTATGCAGTTTTTATTTAATCATTGTTATTATTATCATCAAATGTTATTATATTTATTTAATGATATAATAATTATCAGTTACATATTTAAAAAATCTACCTCCCATTCATATTATTTCAGTTTGAGTACATATTATCTTGTGTGTATTGTAAATTATTTGTTGGAATTACAATAGATCCGAATTTTGAATGGTCACATATCACAACCCATCTTTTCCATTTCCCAGCATATACTCTGTATGACAACACATAGTGACTAACTCCCACCTGCTATTATGCTATGGGAAAATATGGTCATTCAGATATTATTTTAAAAATTTATATTTTACATAGAAAACGATTATAGGTCGGTTATATTAAGAAATTGATAGTCAAATATTGCTTGTTACTTCTTAAAAAGCCTTTAAATTTTTTTTTTAATTTTTTTTTTTTTTTTTTTTTTTTTTTTTTTTTAATGAATTGTTTTTTATGCGCCCTGTTGGATCCAAAGGTATTATGGATGGGGATAAAATCTTAAATTGCTAGAGTCGCGTATTATTTGCAGAATACTTGATCTGACACGGCTGTCACACACTATCCACGGGAGGTAAATCTAAAAGATTAGCCTATTTACTCCATCAGCGGAACCATCTCGGTGGGTAGGACATCGTGAGTATTAACTTTAAACGCCTCCATTAACGGCTTTGTTCAAGGACCACACTGCCCTTTAATTATTTAAAAACAGTTTTAAAACATAGTGTTTCTAATTTTTTAAATTAATTTTTAGTTTCGAAATGTCAAGATTTCTCACCAGCTTTAAACTGCATGTTTTAATAAACGGATGAAAAGTATTGTGGTACGAACATATTATAACATATCATTCAATAACAACTTACACTCGGCATCATATAGTGCTGTATTAACGAAACCCTTTAATGTCAAGTGCATTATAATTTAATAAGTAGGCTAAGTAATTCAGTAGACTTTTCTTGCCAGGTTATGGGTAATGGATTTGCTGGAAGAAACGCAAATGAGCCTATGTTCTTGGCTTCTTCTACAATGACTGGGGTTTAAATAAATCGTTGCACTGCTTAACTTCAAATATAATTTTGACAGAAATCGGCCAATACCCTTTTGATATGTAAACATTTTAGTCTTCCATGCTGCATGAAAAGCATGCTAGCTTGCAGTTTCGACGTTGCTCAGGAGTCAAACTGTAATTCAACTCAAAAGTGGCAGTAAAAGGATTGTTTGAAATGAATTTATGAAACACAACTTTTATTTGGAATTAAAAGCAGTAACAAATGAAAAGTCGCTTCTTTAAACATCACTGCTTACCAAGGGCCTATCCTATAGTACTATTACTGCACTGATGGATTTGGAAGTGTCGCATTGTAACATTAACAACTGCCTGGACACAAATGTAGCGTTACGGACATGTTCATCACCAGTAGGCTTACATTTCTCTGTATCACCTGGTACTAGTATCCTTGTTAGAACAATGAATCCAATATTGTACCAGGACATTTAGGCCAAAAATCTTGTACCCTCTGCAATGGGGCTCAAGCTGGGTAAAAAAATGTTCTAAATGTGAAAGTGTTAATTTGCATGTCCTTTTGTATATTGTATAGTACTGTATTGGAAATTTATCAAATTGCATATAGGATATTAATTGTAGTAGTATAAAATAATTCTAGCGACATCAAACTATTGCAACAAAAACATTCCTCATTTCTCTCCACCTTTGAGTAAAACATATTTTTGCCTAAACCAATTAAAAGGAGTAGTCAAAAAGGAAGTCAAACATACAGTAAACTGATCATCAGTTTTGGGACCTTAAGAAATGTATAAATCACTTGCTTTTGAGTTCCCCTGGCATCAATTAAAATTTTTGGAGCCATTATCGTTGCACACAATTTGACTGCACAATATCTTTATTCATAGTGTTAGCTTGTTGCTATTAAAATTGGTTAGTAATTTAAAACCTGTTAATTTATATTTTTCACAAAAAGAGTTGAGCTCCCCGTTAATATTCTAAATAATAATGAAAAAGATTGTTTGAAGATAAATGACCAGAGAATGCTCTGACTACTAGGCTAATCTGGTCGTCTTTTTTTCTTTGTCCGTGACTCATACCTTTACTAGAGATGATCTGCCGAGGGAAAAGTATCTTTTTCATGTGAGAGAGTTCCAATGTAGGGGCCCTACAGCCCAGACCTACAGTGCACGTGTCAGACTGAACCGTGTGTTTATTTCCTGTATATTTCAGCAGGGAGAGTCAAAGGGAGACTGAAATAAAGCCCTCCCCAAATTTAATCCATCTTTTCAGTGTGCTGCCTTGGAGAAATATATATATTTATTCTACGTCAGGCTGTCATATGCCTGGGTCTTGTTTCACAGTGAGTCTTTTGTTGGAACATATAAGCCGTGAATGAGAGCAAGGAAACCCATGTGTATGTGAGAACAGTTCAACAGTTCAAGGATACCTAATCCATTCAATGGACTGTCCAATCCCCAGCAAAACTGCCGTACAAAGATAATATCCTCATTTGCAAATCCATTACCCTCCATACTGTATTTTGTGTGGGATGAATGATCACACAGATACAACAAAATAAAATCAAGCATTATTTAATTTAATTAAAGTTAAAAACATCAAAATCTGTTATAATCCTCTCTCTATCTTGCTAAGACGCTGTTCTGTGGAGGGGGGGGGGGGGGTTGTCTCGTAACTTTATATCTCTAAATGTGGAATACATTTATGTCAAATACGTTTCAATTGCAAAGAGGGATCTCCATTTGCCTTCAGAAAAGCCTAAATGCTTCTAAGCGTGGATGTGTTGTAAGATGTTGGAAATGTCCCACAGAGATGTTGATCCATGCTGATGCCAAGGCTTGACCCAGTTTCTGCAGATTGGACAGCGGTACATGTCAGAACTAACAATTTTATTAAATTTAACCCGATGATTAAAAGGTGTTGAATTGAAAACTTTATATTTATCCAGGATATATATTATATACATATTTTAACAATTCATTTTTGAGACATTTGTTGAATATGGTTTCTATGCAAATCATATAGCACCCATTCATTTCAGTTTTCAAGGTGACATAGCCAGAGAAATCAAGCAGCATTCACCATCTACTTAAACAGTTTCATTACTTCTAACATCAAATTCCAGTAGCTTTTACCCTGAAAACCCATCAGCACGCACAGTGGAATTGCTCTTTTGCAAGAGCAAAAGGTTTTCAATCATTCATTATTATTTGAATCCATCAACCAGTCCTAGTAATTACTTCTTAACAGCAGCACGTCTCATGGCTATTTTAGCAAAACCAATGTTTTCAAAGAACTATACAACTATACTTAGCATACAACATTTCTTGATTTGGAAAAACATGTTTTAGAAATTCATGACAGGAATTCCAAAGTTGTGACTATATATATATTATATATATAACTGTTTAAACTGTTTATACATCTATATATAACATATATAAACCCTATAAAGGCAATGTAGTGAACAAGAACACTAACACAGCTTTTTAAATATCCAGAAATTAAAATGCAGTTTGATTGTGTAGAAGCCTTTCATTGTCACTTTAAAGGGAATATTTTAGAATCATATAAATGTATTTGTAGTTGTCTGGAAAAATGTATAGATGATTTAAAGTGAAATGTAGTTAACCTGTTGAATTTTGTTTAGTTGACCTAAGAAAGCAAGAAACTGAAATCCAACACGTAATTTTTTCATCAAAGGTCAATGTGACTGCATAAATGCATTGAGTTTCGCTGACCTAACAATACCGTGGAAAGCAACAGTGTGATACACTATCATTTCACATAAGATCAGGGCGCTAGTGAGGCTAGACCATTGTTGTTTAGATATGACTACAATTAATTAAGAACATGCTAAGGTTTAGGGATGATTTACAAAAATATGCTGAAATAAATTAGAAAATATTTTAATAAGATTCTACGGTTAATATTTTGGTTTCATCTCCAATTTCGAGTTTGTAGATTTGTGCCATATACTGCAATACAATTTGAGAATCCTTTATCATACAAAATAAAGCAATGTTTTTTCTTAATAAATACAGTTATTAGGTTTGTATTTATGACTTAAATATAAGGCTGAATGCATTCATTTGTATCATGAGATGCCTCATTGCCTTTAAATGTTCCAGTTTCCTCTGTGGAGATTGACGAAAAATCACAGATTGGCAATATCGTTTTCAGATACCCAAATGTGCCAACTTCTAATCTGTAATATCTATCGTTGATTACATAAAATTAGCAGCATATTTCTGTCAGTTATTCAGTTTTCATCCTCGTAGTTTAAGTGTAAGTGTCACAATTCTCTTGTTTAGCTATCATATAGTTGTATACTCAGATCCCACAGGACTGCACTGCAGGAAGTGGCCTGGCTGGGTCTAGGACCCTGGGCGCATGGTTTGCAAGATATGAGCATGTCAATGCCATTGGTGCAGCTTGCCAGTGAAAGAGTTATCTTACAGTATTCTAGTTAAGCCCTGTAATAATTATCCTCATTAGCTGTAACTGGAGCACAGAGGGGACGGATGGAGCATTTAAATTTACATTGTTAGAATTTTTCTTTTTGTAAGGGGTCTCTTACAAGCGCAACATAACCTTTTGTCTTGTGTTCTTATTGACATTGAATTTTAATATTTTTCATAAAAAACCTTGAAAAATTATTTAATTCATTACTGACTTAAAGTAGTAAATGGTTGAAAATAGTGGAAGAAAGTTGACATATTGGGAAAACGAGTTAAAAGCAGAGAACTGGAAGGATGTGAGGAACAGATGGCAGAGTTGTATTCCTTGCTAATACAAAGCAAAGCCCTAGAATTCCTTAGCATGACGGAATCTTATACTGCTCATAGTCAGCAAACAATGACAACATAGTACTGTCAGTCTCAAGTGAAAAAAGACCAGCTTAAATTCTATACTGTCAGTTTCAATTGAAAAAAGACCTGATTAAATCCATATTCTGCACATTAGGAAGTACCCTCATCACTATCAGAAAAAAACAAAACATGTAATATTAAAAGTCTTCCATGTAGAAAGTACACTGAATTCATAAAATGTATTTAAAGTAGACTGAGTCAGATATTCTAACTAACAGTTATTGACTGATAAAGCTATTCAGGTTTGTCTAGCAGTAACAAGTTGTTGGTGCTTCTGTAATCTTTGCAATTGCAATGACTGAAGCTTCATTCATTCCTTACTGTGAGTTTGTATCAATGCACATTCTTTAGTGAGACATCACGTTCAGCTCTGACAATATTTGTTTTATAAATGCCTCCAAAACTCTGTACTCTGTCATTTTGAACAATAATAATAAACAAGTGTTTGCAACCTGCTGAAATCTATAACCAGGAACAGTTTGGCTACAGCAAGAGAGAAAGCCAACATTTAATCTGCAGGGGTGTAATTTCCAATGCCAAGCTGATTCAGACCAGGCTTACCACACAGATCGGGATGTGTGGTCTATTTTTTGAAAAGGTATTGCATTGTATCATGGACTCATATCAGTGTACATTAAAAATAAGGATATTTCCATTTGTTGTGGCAGACCGATTTTTGGGGGATGATATACATCCCTAGTCCAGTCATTTTATTGTGAATAAAATTAAAAAGGTATAAGTTTCAGAATTATTGTGATTTTATAATGAATTATGCATGCTAATCATGGCCACTGGATTAATTGCTTGTAGGTTAAAAAATGGTTGGTTTGTATGGGCCTTTTGTACTCAAAATTCATACCAAAGATAGATCAACATATAATCATATTATTTGACAAGGAAATCCCCTTAGAATATCAGGACAATTTTGCTCTTAATACGCCACAATAAGGAACAAAATGCTGTGTCCCTTACTATGAAAAAGGTGCATATAGCTCTGTGTAAGCATTCCGTATCTGGTCTGATTTTCTGTATTTGTATATTGTTGAGACTACATGTTTTTCACAGTACTGCATCTCTTCTGTATTACATATGCAGTACTGGACAGACTGCTGTAATGAAGACTGTCGAATTTCTGTCCTCAGCCACATGGATCATTTATACACAGGAATATTAAAATGCAGGTGAAGAAACAATGATAAAATTATATTATTTGTTTACTATGGTTCATGGAGACATTTCCCTTTTCATATATTCAGTTTCATTTCTATCTAGAAATTATTATTGGCTGAGTTTTCTGTAGATTAGATGCATTGATAGAGCAGATATGTTGGATACTCAATGGGGAACCTCATGTGATCTGATTTAATTTGACTCATACTCATTACACATGTTCTCTATTATTTTCCAGCTTAATTCATTCATTTCCATTTCCGCAGACCATGTTTTCTTTTTGTGAGAAATACATAAATAATTCCTACATGGATTCTCCAGGCTAAAGATGACTGAATTAGGTTAAGACTAGTAACACTCATCAACGTGCTTGTATGTGTAATATTTGGTGACATGAAACCGTAACAGCTGAAAGATATTTAACACTATTTTAATATGCAACAAGCACTATGAACTCAAAACAGATATCATGGCAACTTGTGAATGATTTTGGAATAATAGGATAGTTAAAATTTTAAATCAATTAATTCAACTTGATGGCTTGCATTACATTGAAGAGATTGTAAAAACAGTTACTTAAACAGATGGTTTTTTTTTTTTTTGTATTATTACTGTTACTTCTACACAATGTTGTGTACCTGGTATTAGAACGAATGGTTTCATTGAAAGTTAAAAATTATTAATTTATCTTTTGCCGTCATTCTCTTTACGAAAAAGATACATAACTTCCTGTTATGTAATAATCGTATGTTTGTTGCGAGTTTGGAAAGTAAAAATACATCTTTATATAATATATTTATATAATATAAACTGAATTATTCTTCACGGCTTGGTCTGACGGTTTTAACCTGTCTTCCTAGGCTCAAGTGAAGATTTACTACGAGCAACCGTCAAACCCCAGCTACAAAACAAAGGTAATTAAGTGTTTCCAACTCCACTCTCCTCTGCTCTCGGTATGGTGTGTTTACATTTTGGCTCTGTCAATATGAACTACTTTTGTATGTGGTAAGTGAGCAAAACGATGCTGCCAGGATGTCTACACCACACCAGTCTTAGCGTCACTTCGCTTCTTATCGAAAGAGCATCGAGTCAATATTAAGATCTTACTTTTTGCTTTTAAGGTAATACATTGTCTTGGGCCTTCCTGGTTAAAAGGGGCAGCCGAAAGGTTGCTGGTTCAAGGCCCACCCCAGCTGTTGTACCCTTGAGCAAAGTACTTAACCATTAATTGCTTCGGTAAAATCATTACTCATTAGTTAAAATTCATTAGTGGATGAATGAAGAAATGTAAGCTCTGTTAGTCGCTTTTGGATAAAAGCATCTGCTAACCCTAACCCTAACCCTAACCCTAACCCTAACCCTAACCCTAACCCTAACCCTAACCCCTAAACCCTAAACCCAAACCCTTAACCCATAACCCATAACCCTGACCCTGACCCTAACCCCAAG
>JAOYSI010005800.1:0-13294 GCA_025775065.1 Hiodon alosoides
ATAACTTTGCAATGAAAATGAGATGTGTCATCTTAACAAAAATTGAAATGTGCTAAATCATTTTTGAGGGGAAGTGAGAGGGGAGCTAGTATTCAGATTAATTCAGTCATTAATTACTGGTGAGTAACTAGGCCAGGGTGCAAAATTTAGAATTTTCAAAATTTAAGATTGCAGCCAGATTTTTATAGATTTACTTATAGATCTATTTCAATATCATTTATGGCATACATGATTGTGCTTTTTTGAGAAGCTTCAGATATGGTTGAGGAGAAGAGACTTATGTATCTTTCAATGCTGTAATGGATTATGTAAGAAACAGCCTTCATTATAAAATTTATATTATTGAAATAATATATATTGAAAAATATATAAGTCATTTTATTGGAAAATGTAATTTAATTATAATTCCAGAAACTACGAATGTAGTCCCTATCACAGATATCATTACTCATTCTTTTTGTAAATTTCTACTTGCCTTTGATCAAGTTGCAAAAAGATAAAAGATGTTTTTGGCACATTTTTCAGTATATGTAGATGATATTCCTCTCAATTTCCTTGATTTTTTCCCCTTCAATTTCCTTGGTCCAGTGTCTTGCGAGAACAAGGGTTGGGGGTGGGGGGCAAAGCCCCGTCAGCAAGACTCACTGTTGACTTCTCTGAAGTGAGTGTGTCTTTCCCTCGAGCCATCTTTGATTTCTGCACCGCATTTTAACAGCTATAGAATGGTCATGTGAAGAGATGTCTTCCTGTGATTTTTTCAAACGGACGCAGTGGTGTCACTGATGGGGTGGTGGAGGGTGCTATGATTAGACCGAAATTTACCTGAATTTATTATACTTAATTACCTATCCAAAATTGGCGACCGTTGCTAGTGAAAAGATGCATTTCAACGCTATTAATCGCAGAGATCAAATTTACTAGCCTATTTGGTGACAGAATCAAGTTTAACAATTAACACATTCTAAAGAGGAGTCTTCACTTACCGTGGATCTGTAAGGGTGCGTTAAAGTAAAAAGAAAATTAGATTAGAAAAATTTGATAATGTCATTTTTGTTGCAATACAATCTCTTGTTGATGCCCCAAAGTTCTCTTTTAATCTGCTATAAATCTTTATTTGAGCTGAGCGGGGTTCCAAGCCAGAGAGCAACGTAATTATAGCCCTTTTAAAGCGATTTCACATCGTGCATCTAATTGGTTTACCTTTTGGTGGAGTGACATCAATCATTCCCAGAGTATCCAAGAGTAAATAAATTCACCATCTTCAGCTCCAACACTGTTTCAGAAAAAGAGGATGCCAAAAAATATTAAAATTAAATTGGGAATTGCAGTCCCTCTCTATGAGATATTAAACTAGCAGTTACAGTATACTGAAATTTATGCAAAACAATAAAAAATAAGATAAAATTATAGTACAAAGCATGGATTCTCACACTGTTATTTGCATGATTGTCTCTACATATGGTTTTATTTTATTTATTTTCATTCTCTTTACCTAAGAGGGGAAAGCTGTTTCGACTGAAATGGTTTTGTCTCCCCATATATCTCTGTGGTCCGAATGCGATTGAGAGTGGCAGATTCAGATGAATGAGACAATATACTGAAGGCCATTTTAAACATAGCTACTGACATTTATGGCTGTTTTGGAAACTAATTTAGGCTTGAAATGGCAAGAGCTTTGAAGGCTTGTGACACAATGTTAACTGTCTTGTGTTTACTGCACAAGACAATCCTACTGAAAACAACTGCAATTTTTGCTATTTTTAAGCACTGTTACTGATGGTATAAAAAATTAGTTATAAATATAAATAAATGCTGTAACTTTAGAAGGCCTGTATATTATCAAGTTAGGGATTCGTAAGATAAATGATTATTTTCAATTTAGTCTTACATTTTAAATGTGTGTATGTATCTATATATATCTTTATGCAGGCATGGTTGAATATATTTTGTTTGAATAAATTTTATCAATTCATAGCCTCACAATAATTTACATAAACAAACGTGTCAATTAATTTTTAATTTTTAATTAGAAACTAAAAATTGTAATTGTGCATAAATTTAAAAATTCTTTATTATTGAAATTATTATAGTTACTGACCTTTTATTATTGCGCTACTTAAATATTTATTGTTTCGTATGAGATATGATTTATCATTTTATTTCAGAAGATTTACATTATTAATTTTATTGTAAAAAGTATTTCTACCAGAGAGGAAAATAAATCGTACTTTTGAATTGAATTTACATCATGATTGTGTTTAATTTTAATTATACTAAAATTAATTTTCAGCTAAATTAGTTGGCTAAATTGATTAAATTTCATAATTTTTTATAAAATATATAATTTTAGATATATAGGCTTTTCTGGGCTTTTAGTCATATACATATTGAATCTGTTTTCCTGTCAGTTCAAGCCATCACGTCATTTTTTTAGCGGTCACCCTTTAGTGCTGTGTATGATTCATTTGAGAGCGCACATTTTCTGTATTACAATCAATCTGAAATCTCTAAAAATGTTACCTTATCTAAGTTATACAAATCCTACTTCCCGCTATATAACACATTTTTGAATGTGTCTTTCTTTTGTTTTGTATTGTTTTGTTTGTATGCTTGATAGCTAAAATCAGTAACTTGAATTGATCTAAATTTAAATGTCTGTCTAATATGACATGTATATTGGCAGTTTTCCTGAAAAGGTTCCAGCCTTTTCAGACCATCCATTAATTACATTTACCCTGAGCCAGAAACACTTTGCAGAACCTGCTGCAATGAATAACCAAGTCAACAACAATGTTGATGTAGCAATAGTTTCTAAGTCACATGCAGTCTTGTGCACAAATGTGATTGTTCAGCCCCCAGGACTTTGGATTTGACAGTGAAACAAAGGCATGAACGTCTACTGTGTGATGATTGTCTAGAGTGTGACGAATATCCAGAGTATTTGCTCCCAACCCTCGGGTCGTGAGGATGTTCTAAAGGTTCACTCATTCAGCCAAAGTGTAATTACTATAAAAGGCATTTGAGTTGGAGTGGTGCAGTGAAATTTTTTGTTGTATGCTCCCTGGATGGCACATACAGTACATTGAGAATGTGTTTCATTTGTGTTTTTTATGATGCACTTACTCAGGTGGAAAAATAGTTTCCCGTTAGCTGCAATTTAATCATTTAGCAGTGATATTTCTACATTTTAAAACTCTGCTTTTTAGATGTTAAGAATATCAAGAAATTAAAAGTCTCATCAACAAACGGACCCCAATTGTTCGAATCCATTTTTTCAGACGTTTCATAATGCTTGTCGTTTCGTTGTTTGTGCCATGCTAACCAGGGCTGCAGTATATCCAGAGCGCACACTGACTCCTTTCCTCAAGCAGATTGTTTATCAGGTGTCATGGGGAGGGAGTGTGTCTGTGGCATTGGCTCACCAAATTCTCAGTGAAAGGCGGATACCAGCAACCAAAGCTGAGCTCATTCCATTAGCTCAAGGGCTCATAAAAACAGCATTTATTTTATTATTCTTCATTCATTATCAGGGCTTTTTTTACGTTTTTAAAGTTTGTGCAACCTTGTTCTTAACTATTAAAATATTGTATTAACTAATTCTTTGTGTATAGTCAAGTTTTTTTTTGTTTTTTTTTTACTGGTACCAAAAATTACCTTTCCTTCATAATCTTCAGGATTTTATATATATATAAAATCCTGCAGATAAACGGTTTGGCTGAGGGACCACTTCTATTCTTTCTGCTACTCTCTTTGGTGGGATTTACATCAAATTCAAATTGTGGTATAGCTGCAGTATTGTCATCAGGACAATAACTGCAGAGTAAGTGGAGCGACGCTTGATTGTTTTTTCATTGTTATATCAGTAATGCGTTTTATCACAAATTGTTTAAATAAAAAAATACTGGTCAACCAGGTTGTTTTTGATTAGATTGAAGTATGAAGTATCTCATTCCGTCTGCGAGCATAGGCATCCGTTGTGGTTGTTTACCAATATGATTAATTGTTTTAAGTTTGTCTTTTTGTTTGTTTATTTAACAAATGACCCTCATCCATAGAAACACATAGAAAATTGGGTCAAAATGTATAAAGAGGGCTTTTCAGGCTGTTATAGAGCCTTTCTCCCCCCTTACATGTTCACATTTCTTTCACAGAAGCAAGTATGTTATATGTGCAGAATATTAATGAACCCCTCTGATTATTTTCCAGATGCTTTTTTAATTAGGTAAATTATATCAAATATTTTATTTGCTTCCTTGAAATAAAAATGCTTTGTGAGGTCTGTTCAATTGTCATGTCAAAGGTGCTTTATTTGCATTAAACAAAGTTAAATTTGCAAAGCGAAAGTGAGAACAAATAAACAATAGGAAATTATTGAAACCTAAGAAACAAGAAAAAAATACAAAAATATAATAGTACAATCAAATTCATGATACAAGGTAATAACTGAGCATAACAGTATAATGTCATCCACTTTCCCTATCCCTAGACTGAACATATTTACCTGCCAGTTTGACGCATTCCGTTTTCTTCCCCACAACGTATGGGAGTTTTTGCACATTACCTACATTATGAAACATAGGCTGGTCTGGGTTGGAAACAGGGTGATTGTGTGATCCTGCTTGGGATATTGGGCTAGGTACTTCCTCAATTGTATGGACAACAAACCTGTTTCCCTTTCCCAGAATATGCAGAGAACCCAGCTAGTTGTGTTTAAATGTGCTTGATAACGATATATAACTTTTAAAAAGCAAAACTAAATTAAAGTTTTCCATCATCTCTCTCTGCTTAAAGTCACTTGACAAAGCAGAGAAGGTAATGTTTTGTTTAAGCTATTGTGGACAGTGCAGCGGCGTTTGATCTGTAGTCTCTTGTAATCTCTGTAATACAGTGACTTTCCCACCCTTCTTCAGATCTGGACAGGGTACAGTAGTCTTCATGTTCACTGTCTCTGCATGCCGCAATGTCTTATCCTGACTCTTTTTGCGGACAGAGGGTGTCCTCAGCGTGATGTTTCTGAAGGTTTAGGAGCAGCCCCTGGCAGGAAAGCCTTTTGTTTGGACGATTTGTTGAAAGCACTTACGGCATAAGCCTATTTAGAGCGGTAGGTGTGCACGTATGGCTGTCGCTTTAAGTTTCTTGATGTGGATTCATGGGGGTGGCAGAGGTGCATTGGTCCAATGCCGCAGCAGCAAAGGGGTCGTCGGGTCTTATTATCAGCAGTGTCGGCCTGCCATTGTGTGTCGGTGGGGGCCACTACATTGGGAGCAGCGGGACATCTGAGATGTGTCACCAGTGTAATCCGCTTGTGTGTCAGTCCATTGTTCGGC
Source organism: Hiodon alosoides (assembly GCA_025775065.1). Lineage (NCBI taxonomy): Eukaryota > Metazoa > Chordata > Actinopteri > Hiodontiformes > Hiodontidae > Hiodon > Hiodon alosoides. The sequence continues at coordinate 5,328 of JAOYSI010005800.1, forward strand.
CGAGATTCCTCCAGAGTTCCCAGCACCTTCCCTCTCGGAAGTGCCTTTGTGAAGACCGGCTATATTCTGCATATCCTGAACGCAGCGTGGAACAGTCAATTACGAGCCCTGGCGTACAGAAGCGCTGATCTGCTCCTTTGCACAATCCTTCCTTCAGTGCAATTGTCTTTTGTCAGAAGGGCATGGCTTATGTCTATTTGGGTTTTGTTTTTCTGAATTTTAGGTATCGCTGAGTGGATTAGGTCCTTTTAGCGGACCCCGGTGAGAAACACCAGCATAATTCTTGTTTTGATCATGGTTTTATTAAGTTAAACTTAAAGGAAAAAGAAAAAAATATAATATGTTATAATATAATATCATAATAATAAATAATACTAAATAATACAGTTCAACCAATATACATGTTTTCAATACAGCGGTTTGTTAAAACTTAAAAGTATGGCCATTAATAGGTCATGAACAGCTTAGCGGTTGGGATTGGTGCCTTGCAGCACCAAGGTCTGAGGTCTGAATCCGGCTCAGGTCTCTGTCTGTGTGAAGTCCCTGTGTTTGCATGGGTTTACTCTGCTTTCTTCCCGCTTTTCAAAGGCTTGCATATTAGATAGATTGGTGACTGAGAAATTGTATCTGTGTCTGTATGTGTGTCTCCTAGTCCTACTGTTGTCCTGTCCTGGGCGTACCCCTGATTTATACCCCCTACTCCCTCAATGCCTCCTGCCCCTGAATTGGATAAGCTGTTATGACAAATAAATGTACATTTACACAAAATTATATTCAATTATAATACTAAATGTATAAAATGCATTGTAATATCTTCAGATTTGTCTTAATGTCAATTCCATTTTAAATAAAATTTCGGCCATTAAAGTATGACAAATACTGCAGAAATCTAACCTAAAAGACGTTGAATAAACTATTAAATATATTATATAAACTATAAATGAGGTTAATTTTTGAATGGATGTTTTTACAATTAAATTTCCTTTAAATTTTGTCCAAAATCATTTATTAGTTTTTTTGCTTGCTTGTATTATTTCATTATACTGTTGTTGAACTATTAATATTGGTGGTAGTTATGCTACTGATAGACAAATCTGCATTTATAAAAAATACATAAAACATAAAATTATTTATATAAATATAAAATTAAATTGATAAAAACTGCAGCTATAAACAAATATTTTGACACACAAGCCTGGGGTTGGGTACATGAAAATAAAAATGTAGGGTTTATATTTATTTTTAGTTTTTTTAACATTAACGTTAAATAAATATGAATAGATAAATCACCCTAAAATTACCTTTCAATATTTTCGCTATGAACATCTACATATATTTAACTGTATGTTAATCGTGCGTGTGTGAATGAACCTGGTCTGCTTGAGTGTGTTTCTGTTATATAAACAAAATCTATAAATAGTTTAGAGTGAATGTTATGTTTATTGCTTATTGAAGGATTTAAGAGTCTGCACATATTTACTGCATTAATAGCTTTATACAGATTCTAATTCTAATGCCCCATTAATTGATATATTTTGCATAGCTAAACAACATCCGAAATCTGAGTGAGGAAAATGTCGGTCAAGTTGAAAGACCATTTTAATTTAGTTTTATTGTATATATTATACATGAGAACTATTTCAATAAAAATTGAATGAGAAAAGATCAAATCGAAATTGTGGAAAAAATACATATTCAGTCCAAACTCTTGGATCCAATTTTTTTACATTGAGATATATTGTATATGTGATAAAGGTTTTATCTTTATTAGGTTAAATCTTTAACAGAATGTGTTCATTTTAGCTGTTCAGTTTAAGTCATTAGAATGAAGTGAACCAATTTTAATCAACAGAAAAAATAAGCAATTTTTTATTGCTGTTGTTTTTCATATTTTGTGACCCTCAGTTTTAGAGTGCTGTGAAAGATAGCGTAGCCACAAAGAGAAAGTCATGCCCTTACGTTGCTTATTTATTAACAAGTGGGGAATATCCATGACTTCAAAAAGTAAAACAGAGGATAGATATTTTAACACAGTCTTTTATATGCGTTTATATATTGTAAAAATTTAGTCATTCAGGCCTAAAGTACAGCAAGAGGCATGAATTCAACATTCTGTCGACTCACCTCAACTCACCTGCAAACCAACCCTGAAGCACATTTAATCACCAGAGGACTGTCTTTCTCCCAGCTCCCCCCCCCAACTCAAGACTGATGGAAAAATGGAAAGCTGTTTGAATAGAAAATGAGCAGGCCTTTGTTCTCCCTCATAAATATCGGCTGTCCGCAGTAACACGGTGCCCAAAGGGGGTCTGTGTTTGCGTGTCTGTGCGTTTCTTGGATCAACAAACAAAAAAATGGGTCGCTTTTATTGCATCATTCTTCATCCGGAATGTATCGCCGGCATTTCAGAGGGGCAAATGGACGTCCAAATGCGCAGAGGTCAATTTTCTCCTTGCTGCAGAGAAAGTCATAAAATACTTCTGTGGCTATTTTGTTGCTGCTGCATTTAAATATGATAGAGTGGTTGAGCAGTCTTCATTTATTACGAAACTTAAAAAAAAACCCGGACCAAGCTACCCCTACAAAGTGTTTTTGTTGTCAGGTTATTCCACTAATATTGACACCCCTCATCCTTTTGAAATTGTTAATTAAAACAAGGTGCAATTCCCAAAATTAGTGTACATATTGAATATATTCAACCACAATAAAATGAGTTCTCAGTGTCATTGTTGCCAATGCTTTATTTAATTAGCTCTGATATAGCTAACATTGCCATCATTTGATAAGTTGTGCGACAAAATGAGTTACGTCTGAGCATGTAAACTTTTGTATGCATGTTTCAAAGGATTGTTATAAACACCACTTATACACTGAGCATGTTTAGTCTTTGGCTAAGCTAAAACCACAAAGTCAATACTGTCACACAACTGGGACTGGTTCATAAAAAAGCCAGATATAAATATCTGACCATTTTAAACTACTATTACTGTAACATATCCCTCAGTAGCATTGCAAGGACTAAATAAATTTAAATAGACTATCTGGACAAGAGTATTGTCAAGGTCACTGTTTATTATGATAAATAAATGTCACAAATTCATCCCTAATTGTGGCATTACTCAATAGTTCCACTCAGCAGTGTTTATAACAGTGATCATTATTGCATGGCCTGATAGACTTTACTAGGATGTTTTAGCATTCTTGTTGTCATGGTGACATTGGTTTCATGGTGACATTAATTTGATTATATACCAAACAAGCAAAAATTGCCTCCATGGTATGAGTAAGACACTTTGGATCACACACAGACAGCCGCATAAATAAGCCTTCTTGCTTCCTGGTCTTTTCCAGGTCCTCTCAACCACCACAACCAGCCAAGCTTGGGACCCCCACTGCCCCCCTCCTCCCACAACCACCAGGCTCTGTCCCATCACCACTCGTCCGTCAATTCACTCAACCGCAACTCCCTGGCCAGCCGTCGCAATCTTGTTCATGCACCTATCTCTGCCTCAGCTGATGGCTCCAGCACACCGGAATCCGTTCAGCTCCAAGATAGCTGGGCGCTCAACAGTAGCGTGCCACTGGAAACCAGGTGGGTTTTTACCTGCATGCACCTTCAGGTACATGTTTGTTACGACCACCAGGTTTGGTCCTCTCCTCCAGTTCCTGGATCGAATCCTGAGCACCCAGCATGCACAATTGATGAGCGCAGGATCACAGGCGCCAGTCAGATGTTTTATTTACCAAGATGGGAAGGCGTGCCTTTTAAACTTATATTGCATTAACTCAGTCCCTAAAGATAATCAGAAAATCATCTTCTCTGAGTACTTTCAAAACTGTTCTAAAGGAGTAAGTAAAAGGCTGTTTTTGTTTATATTGTCATATGCCTTTTAACTGCCTTTCAGGAGAGATTAGTTTTGGAAGGGTGCTTTATAAATTAAAATGTATCAGTATCATTCTTGTTATTAATGGAACTATTATTTGTATTTCTCTGCACTGCTTGTGCGTTAAATTCAAAAAAGAAAAAAAAAAGTTTTTAATGGAACAACATTCAAATTTATTTAAATAAAATTAAAATAAAAAAATCTTTCAAACTCAGCAAAGACATGTTTTCTCGTGGTTCAGTCTTGTGGTTCATTGCTTAGCACACGGTAAAAATTATTAATAAGAACTATAATAAATGTCCACTTCTATAAAGGAAATGTTTTTTATTTTCTTGTTATTTTCTTGTTTTCTTGTTGTCCCAGATCAATCAATCAATCAAATTTATTTTTATAAGGCGCTTTCCAACATGTTTCCATGTTTCCCTCAAAAGCAGGCCAGTGGCAACAGATGTAAAAGATCAACCTTTCTTGGTTTGTAATAGGGGCGGACTTTCTCTTGCTGGCATGTAAGGTTGCGTGCATTTTGTTTATGTCTATCTTGTATGTGATTATTAACAAAAAAAAAAGGAAAACATATTTGAATACAAAGATAACAAAGATAGGAACATACAAATATAACATATGGAATTAGACACCACTCCATTGCTCTCCATGAGCAGGTAGAACGTACAGTTAATGTATTTTTTTATTTTACCAAAAATTATTAATGTAGTGGATGCAGGTTTTCAATATATGTGAGCTGCTCTAAGGTGTTTAGGGTCTTTTTTGCATGCATTTTTTTGGTTGTTGTATTTTTCTTAAATTTATTTCCAATCAGCGATGGCTTTAAGACTACTCTGACGATAAAATAAGATGTTTGCTTGCGAGTTTTCGCTCTCAACCTTCCGACTTAGTCGGCCTATAACAGTCCACTCCAAATACACGATAGGCTAAAAGGGCTTGATTTGGTCACAAATTATTTTGTGGGTTTTTTCTTTTTCCTGGAAACTCTCGCGGCACGATGGCTTTGATTTGGTCTGGCCCTCTTTCCACTTCTGTCAGAGGAAAATAATAAGAAATACCCTGCAAGTTCTGGCCAAAAGCCTGAAAAAGCAGATGAATGAGTCAGAAAATTCCTGAGCGTTTCATACTATTAGAAATGGGCAAGGTATATCATTCATGCGCCAATGGAGAGCAATGAATTAAGATATGTATAAAAGAAGCTGTCTTTACATTTGTGGACTATAAGTGGTCCTAATGAAGACGTATGAAAGATCCACTGAAAAATGGTGTTGGGTATAGCTGGTCTTTCACAGCTCTTTTACTGTTAGCAGCCCTCCTTCACACTGACTGGTGAATAAAACATCTTCAACAACCTTGGGCAATACTGCGGCATCAGCTCGCTGTTACACTTGTCATCTGACCGTAGGATTTTCTGATTGGTAATGTGTTTATCATCTTTCTCTGGGATTGGTTATATATATATATGTATCATCTTGTGGGGGGATGATTCATGTATCAAGATTTATCATGATTAATTTAGGAGAGAGGTGGGAAAAAAAAAGCTTTCCTGAGATCTTATGGCATCATAATCTTCTAAGCATTGGCGGCATTAAACATAGCACACATAGAGGCTAAATTCAGCAAATATTATATTTGGTAATACAATTAGTAATGCTAGCAGTAATGTAAATTGCTCCTATTAGTGGAAACCACTCTAGACTAAAGCCCCAACCCAGCATCATTTTGTCTCCAGATGTACGACAGTTTGTCCTCACTGCTCCTCAATCTCTTCAAGCTAAAACTAAAACATACAGTATAGATTATTTATTTTTCTGAGACAAAACTACTAAATTGAAGTACTTCATCAGAGGTGTATTTGTTTATGTTATTGAAATAATCAATATTCCAAGTTATTTATTTATTGGTATTTGACCATAAAACGTTTGTTATTTTGTATAATCTTAGTCATTAGGTTATAAAATTTCCCGCTAACACAACACTGTGTTTATCTTTTGCAAATATACATTTCATACCAATTGACTTATAGTGAGGTAACCTTTAAAAAGAATCTAGCATAGATTATTAAATCTATAAAATGCACCAGCCTTTTTGCCTAATTACCGTTTAAAGATGCTCTTATGAAATGAATAAGGTGCATCTGAACATTGAATGACTTGCTGAGGTGTCGTTTGCAGCTATTGACATAAAGTGTATACCACATGTATCCAGTAATATTTAGTAAATACATTTATACTTTCTGTACAATTATTTTCTTATTGTATACCATTTCGTGTAAATTTTATGCTTTGATCCAGTCAAGTTGCAACAGTGAGTTTTTACTATTTAATTTATAATTCCTTTACTATTTGATTTATTCCTTTATTCATAATCCCTTTCTTTAAATACACTATTCCATGTAAGATGCATATTTTAAATCCTCCTTATTTAAAATATACTAAATATACTTGCAATACTAAGACTATTCATGAAATTGTCTGGCAGTATAACTTCTTTGTGGCCATTTTCTGTGTAAAATAAAATTCCTCCAGTTGTCGCATTAACCGTATGGTAGACATTTGGCTCTGCAGAACAGAAGACAGCGCAGTGTGTTACTGACAGCCTCCATTTTCACTATTGGAGAGCAAAGAAATGCATGAGAGTAACAACAGTGTAATCACTGTGTCACATTGTCATAATATCGCTATGCGTTGAGTGTGGTCTCTTTTTAAACATTCATTGGATTTGTTTATGTTGTTAATAATTTAAAATAGCCGTATCTTTAGTCAATTTCTTAAAATATATATATTTTAGAAAATGTTTGTGAATCATGTTTGTGATATGTGACATATTTATTTCCAGACTAAATACATAATCTCTTTTTTCCTGAATTATTAATGAATATGCAAGGGCTGTTCGGACCCCCTCCTGTGAATATAAACACAGGAAAACCATTCAAACGTTGAGAGCGGGTAGACTTTTCTCTCGCTGATGTCTCACAAAGCCTCCTTTCTTTAGACACATAAATGTACATGCATCTACCAATGCATGGTTCAGTCTGAGCGGATTGATCTTTATCCGCAAGATAATTTACTGAATTTGAGTGGGGTAAATAAATTGTAAATTTATTCTCAGTGTTTCCAAAATGACAACAGACAATATTGTTGTGTTCCAGGTGATACACAAGAAGCAGTTTGTGTTTGCATCAGTCAGATGGACAGATCGACAAATGTTGTTGAATTCAAACAGCTCTGGGTGCTCAGGGTCTGTCTGAAAAGTGCTTATTGAACTAAGAAAAAAAAAATAACGCTAAAGTACTAAATATAACAACGTTTTTGTAGCTTCCCCTTCACAGGTTTTGGCACAAACAAAGTAACAACCTAAACAGAAAATAATAAACATTATTAAAATATGCCTTTTTTATTCAGCTTTTTTAGTGATTACTAGTCATAGCTTCTTTCTTCCATTGAACTCTCCGCCCTCTTGCACCTAAGACAAAACCACCAATAAAACAATGGGCTAATAGATAACCAGTCGCTGGTGCTATTGGTGGTTTCCCCATTCTGTCTTGCCCCAAAATTGTATTAGCAATTTTTTATGTCTCTTAATGACTCTGAGTAAGGTAGAAGCCACATATTGTTATCAGATCCAGCGCCCTCCGGAATGATTGGGATCGTACGTAAATATGTTTGGGAAAAAATGTTGTTCTTTACAAGCTTGACCTTACCCTCAAAATATGAGATAATTCTAACCTTCAATTGTGTTGAAATGTATTTCCCAGTGAAACAGGAAAATATTAATAATATTATTAATAATTAATCATTTCTAGGGGTGCCAATAATTGTGACACGCATGTTATTGAGAAAAAATAATTATTTTCTTGATACATTTTTTTTCTTTGACCAATTTTAACTCAATTAATTAATATTTACCTAGGGTGCCAATAACTCTTGAGGGCAATTTATGTGTCACTAAGACTATAGACATATCAATTCTGTCTAGAATGTAGTTAGGTGAATCTCACTAGCAAGGGCCTGATTAATTTCACACAGAAAATGGGGTGACTAAATAAGATCTAGGAACTGTTCAAATGTTATGTGTGTG
>JAOYSI010005801.1:0-13292 GCA_025775065.1 Hiodon alosoides
CTTTCACCACCGTTACCAGTGGACCATTAGGCTGGACTCCAGCCATCAGGGCCCCTACCCCTCTCCTCTGGATATTACCCTTTTTTTTGGAACTCCTCTACTGGAGGGCCCCACACATCATGGATATTTAACTTACTTAATTTAACTCCCAGTGCTGGCCAGCAGAGGATGAGCTCCCCAACTAAGCCTGGTTCCTCTCAAGGTTTCTTCCTGCAAGCCTAGGGAGTTTTTCCTTGCCACTGTTGCCACTGGCATGTTTTGGGGGGTCAGGCCTGGGACATACTGTATCTTTTTCTATGTAAAGCGTCTTTGTGACACGGCAACATGTGAAAAGCGCTGTATAAAAATAAAATTGATTGATTGATTGATTGATCTCAGTTTCACGTATCCTTTAATAGATGAGGCTCTGATTTAATACAAATGCTTTTTGTATTTAAAGTTTTTATTTTTGTATTTAAAATTTCAGATTTGTTTATTCCAATTAGCATCCAGTACCATCTGTATTCATTTTGAAATTGCTTAGAAAATGAAATTGGGAAAGGAGAATAATTGCCCACAACCCTGGTTACTTATATTGTTAAAAGGGCATACTTATCGATAGTCTTGTGCAGAAATGCCACACTCCTGGTACTATGACGACTGATATCAATAACATTGGATAACAGGTCATACTGTTTTCATGTGTAGGGCTTCTGGAATGCAGGTAATACAATTTGGCGTTTTATATCACCACCACAGGAAACATCCAATTAGAGTATCCAATTCATGTTATTACCGCTCCATTTTAATGAATCCAAAGAACATATGGAAAAACAGAATTAATAAAGCCTGAAAGCTGGAAGGTCATAATTCATGCGTTTTTCTTATCTTGTTTTTCTTATCTTGTAGATATAACCATCTACAAAACAGCCTGCTCTGTCAATTCAAACACACAAACTGAACAAACAAAACTGCACATAGCGCCAGAGAACAGCATTGTACAAATGCACATTAAGAAATAACACACAACCTTACATGCCAGAAGGAAAGATACTGCTACCAATAATTATATGTGCTTTCCAGGTTTAGAATTGTTGACAATAGTTTGCTTACCTTCAACTCTGATTTTGCAAGAGGAGCTTTCCGTTTCCAGCTCTTCGGGAACATGTTGTGCTTGGTCGAGAGCTGCCCTCTTACTTTTGCTTTCAAAGCATGCAATATCTCCACCCTTTCGAGGACTGAGAAAAATTACATTTAGTTCCAGGATGAATAAAATGCAATAAAAAAGTAGCAAAGTTTGGGGTTTGATTTGGTCCAGCCCTATGCCATGTTGTTATTATGTTTCCCTATGTCAAGGCTAATGAATGTGTTATACACTGTCATGACATTCTACGTCAACTGTGTGGTCATCTTTATGGTAGTGATGTTTAGACATTTTGACTAAATTGTTTTATTCAACTAAAGGGTTACCCTTTGGGTTGGCAGATTATCTTGCCATTAACTTTCAGCTAATGATATCATCTTTGTTAAATCCAGTCATATCAAAATACATTGCTCCAAAAACAATTGTGTTGTGATCATAAAAACATTTTATTATGATGGCTATTTAAAGGCTTTGGCCTTTTTCAATTGTACATTATTATATAGCATCTTTACAAATATTTATATTTCAGACTCTTTAGGAGTAAAATTATTCGAACATGCTTGCGAGATCCGCATTGCCAGGTAAAACAGAGTACAGTAATGGAAAACGGCACATCATGTTTAAGTAGTGTATCATTCATTAAACAAAACGCAACAGAAAACCTTGCCTTTTTTCTTGCAAAAACTGATGACGCCTGCTGGGATCACGTTAGCGGTCTGAATAAACTTACAGTTCCGTACAGCTTTACAATTCACAGCTTTACAAAATTACAGTGGGTAACAGGACTTACCTCAGTTTAAAAAAGAAAAGAAAAAGAAAAAGTCAAACATTTCTAAACCATTTCGTATTTGCAAAGATTCTTTGCATTAGAGCATACGGACAACTTCAGCCCCCATTTTGAGAGGATATTTCAATGCATCTGAAATACTTGCGGGGTGAATTTCAATTGTCATGGTTTGCTTTCAACCGGAGGAAGACGTTTTGAAATGCAGAGCATTGCAAACATAGTAGATTGTGTACAGAATGTTGAGCCTGTAACCCAGTAGGGTCTGCTTTATTGATCTGTCTGATCTGTCTATGATTCAGCAGTTTGATTAATTTAGACCCAAAGTTCAATAAGCACTGAAAACAACACACATTCATTTTTTAAAGGTTAGTAGTCCAGAGATTCTTCAGCCTTCTTTCCAACAGACCAACACTGTATGAACACAGCAGTATTCCAGAAGAAGGCCAGCTGAACTTTGGGATCCAATTGCCAATAGCAACAGCCTCCCCTAATGTCTTGGGTGTTTTATCCAATTGCGTATCATCCACTTCTGTCCGGAGCAACGCTGCACCACCAGCCTGAGACCAAAGTTAGCATCTTTGGACATCTCCACCTCCAAGCAACGCCCGGTATCCCTACTAATTATCGGTCCATTCTGTGTACAAAACGATTTCAGAAATACAGGTTAAACAAATAACACAAATAATACACAAAATAATACACAAATAATACACAAAATAATACACAAAATAATACACAAATAATACAAAAATAATAATGTTTGTCATTCCAAAACTAGCCCTCATAATCACATCTTTATCATCTATAAATACTTTATTTAAAAACAATTGTCATTAGTATATGATCTGCTGAGACTACAATACAAACATCTGCTTTTACAATTCGATTGAAGTTATTGAATTGAAACAGATTTCTGCCCAACCTGTGTGAAATCCCAAAGCCTCTGAGATAATCTTGAGACAGCGTCACACTTTTTCAAACTCGGAGTCCGTCCTCTGCCGTCATCTATGAGACATTTGGTGTCAGGCAAAAATGTGGTGGAGCCCAAGGGTCCCAATTGCAGTAGACCTTCAGTTGAGTAACGGGCAAGCTGAAATGCAGGTGGTGAAAATTCCATTAATCCACTTACAAACTAAAAAAGTCCTGGATATTAGCATTGTTGTTGTAAGAAGTAAGTAAGCAATTATTTACTGATCAAAATGCTGACAAAACCTTCTGCTATTTAGAATACACAAATATGGCAGATACTCAAATACTGATTCCCTTTTAGTTTTTATTCTCTGACAAAACTAAGCATATTTTTTAGTTCTTGCCAAAAGGTTATAACTGCTCACTGAATGAACACTGAACAATATGCATTTAATATGCATTTTATTGAAGATTTAAATCAAGGTAATTGGTCTCACGGCAGCTTAGGCACCAAAACTGTGAAATGCCTTTTCATATAAAATGAACCAAATTAAAGAATTTAAAGAAAAGGCACAGCATGAGGGCAGCTTTGAACACTTGGGTAAAAGAACATTCTTAACCCTTATATTCAGATGGTTAGTATCTCCAACTGCATTAAATAACCAGCTAATTCTCGTTTTTTTTGATGAAGGCGTTACTCAAAAATATATAGATTTCCAAAAGCATTATGTCAGTAATTGGTAGTTTTGTCACCAGGCTGTCGGGCAAAAAACTTGAACATGACAAAGTGCCTGTGAAAGGAATGCTTCCAAAAGAGATTTCTAGCAGTGATTTTGTCCCAGTTCCTTTTTTTACTTTTGTGTTGTTAAGATCATTGTTATATTTAGCATGGATTGTGAAGATGATTTCAAATTGTGCCAAAGTTTTTAGCCACGTTCAACACTCGTGCATCCAAGTATGCGCCATAATGTGCATTGTCAATTTTTAAATGTTATTTTTTTATTTATGAGACACGTGAAACACATATACCCTATGTTGATTTGTCAGTGGGGTTTATGAGGGACACAAAGCAAGCTATAATCCAAATTGAACAAAGGATTATGTCAAACATGTATTTTCCCTACTAGGTGAGAATGATATGTTTTGAAACAAAGTATTTAACATTATAGGTCCAGGTCCTCTCACTCTCTTTGCAGGATTCAGTGTGTTGATATTAGTTAGTATCACTAAAGGAGCAAGTACTGCATGGGTGGCAACCTCAGTTAAATTCACCGTTGATAACCGGGATTTACCACCAGCTGCTGGTTGGTGCACAACCAGGACTTTTCCCACCGATGAACGGATTTTATCATTTAGGGGGATAGATGGATGACAAGGTTAGACTTATCGGACTGATGTTAGATTGTGTGGTGTGATCTATAAACATGATACCAGTGAAAATATACATTAGAAAGTTTTAAGGTACTGGGGGAACTAATGCGGGCGATTGCTGTTTGATTCGATTACCTAATAGAAAGTATAACCAAGGCATAGCACCACGTATGTATTACGACAGCCTTTGCTTTATATGCAAGCAAATACTGACAGCAGTATCTGCAAGGTGTAGTAGGCTGTAATCTTTGTTGTTGAGGTCTGAAGGGATGTGGGGTATGGATTCTAACAAAGACTGAGAAATGACATTTTAAACTCCAACACATGGCTCAGACTGGCTACAGGTCCTCTCTGTGTGGGGCCCATAGTTTGTGTGCATATTGGTGTGGACGTGTGGAAACTTCCACCTCTTCCTCCATTCACAGATCTACCAGGAGTTAAGATGATGCTTAGCATAAGCAAAACAAACCGTGCCTGTGCACACCGAACAGGCAGGGGGGGGGTTATGTTGTTTTATGTTACTGGGATCTACTGAGTGAGCTCTCAAAGAAATGTTTTCAGAAGGTTATTTTGTTTAAAGTGTTTATGGCACCAAGTTTATTATGTGTTACAAAAAAATGTATAATATAAAAACATTTTTTTAAATAATACAATTAAATAGAAACAAAACTACTTCTCCAATAAGTAGAAAGTTATTTTTCGAATGCTCTTGTCATGTCTACCAACAAATGTGTTTTCTACAGTAGGTGACATGCAGCCCAGTGAAGTATAAACCAGAAAACATGGATTCAGAACCTCCTGACCATGTGCCATTTATTTTATCAAGTAAGAATCTTAGCAGACGCTTCTTATCCAAAGCAACTCACACAGCTTACAATTTCTAAATTTAACCACTTATAGAGCTGGATATTTACTGATGCAATACAGGTTAAGTCTCTTGCTCAAGGATACAACGGGATTAGAACCAGCAACTCTGCAGTTGCAAGCTTGCGGAACGACTGCGCCTGCTTGGACGTCTCCGGCAGGGGGCAACACCAGATCTCTTGAGGGCGCGAGGATCCGGCTGACCTACCTGGCCCAGTTTCGTCTGGCGGCGTCGGCCGGACGGTGGACCGCAGAAGAACAGGCGGGACAGCTGGCCATGGCCCTCGAAGGCGATGCTAGCCAGGCACTCCTAGATGTGCCGGAAGAGCATTGGCTCGACTTTGAAGCCCTCGTCGCGGCGCTGCAACAGAGGTTCGGAGCCATGGAGCCAGAGACCGCCTGGCAGGAGAAATTGTCGGCGCTGAAGAGGAAGCCAGGGGTGAAGCTGGGCTCACTGGCTGCTGACGCCCGCTACCTGGTCCGGCGTGGCTACCCGGAGTTTCTGCCGGCGGCCCAGGAGGCGCTCGCCCTCCAGGCCTTCCTCCGGGGGCTCCTTCCGGAAGAGCTCCGCCGGCACGTCAGGCTCGCGGCTCCCTCTTCCCTGAGCCAGGCCCTGAAGATAGCGTCACACGCCGAAAGCGTGTTCGGCCCTGCTAGGCCGGCTCCTAAGGCAACCCACCTGTGTCGCCGGGCTAAGACGGCGGACGACACAGATGAAGATGAGGACGTGGCCTTCGCTGCCGATTCAGCCGACTGGACGCGGGACTTGATCTGCCGTCGGTGCGGAAAGAAGGGCCACGTAGCTCGAGTCTGCCGGGCGCCGCAACCATGGCCATCGGGGGAAACTCCGCCGGGACGGCCCAGGGGAGGGACCGCCCCCCCGCAACTTCACTTCCTCTGACTCGAGCATCGCTCCGGACGGCCCTGTTGAGGTGGGCCGGATCGGACAGGGCCGCAGTCTGTACCTCTTCTGCCAAATAGAGGGGCAGACTTGATACCCTGGAAGTCCATGAAAGGGTCCTGCACAAGGGATGGTGTGTTCTAGCGAGCGGTGAGTTGAGGTGGCAGCTGGTGGTCCCCGAGACGCTGCGAGCTAGCGTGCTGCTGGCGGTGCATGGCCGGCCAGGCACGGGTCACATTGGGATAGCCAAGACCCTGCGGCGGCTCCGTGAGCGCTTCTACTGGGGCCAGTGCCACCGGGACGCAGTGCATCTTTGCAAGACCTGCGACGTGTGTCGGGCACACGCCTTCGCCCGCACCCACCTTACCAACGTGGGGGCTCAGCAAAAGCGGCAACACGATCAGCACCGCCGAGAGGTGGTGCTGCATCAGGACCGCCTGGCCCCCTTCCAAGCTCGCCGGCCCCTTCTTCCGCCGACGAGGAGAGACCCAGAGGCGGAGCCAGGGAAACCAGGGGAAGACGCCACCCTGGCCGCCGGCGACGGCCCCCGCCTCGGTTGGCGGACGAAGCCTGCAGCCATCCGGAACTGTTCGAGGCCGCCGGAACGGTCGGCCCTGAGGAGAGGGCTGTGTAACGGGGATGGTAAGTAGCGCTTCCCCCGCCAATGGGCTTTAGCCATCCCCGAAGGGGCTGCTGGGAAGCCTAGCTCCCGAACTGTAAATAGTGTTAATAATGTGTGCTTCGTGCTTTCCTTAATGTGATGTGTAGTAGTTCAGTTTAGTTGACTATAACTACTAGTGTCTTTGTGGTTGTGGTTTGGGTCCCTCACCGTGGGCTTGTTTATCTGTGCATGTGGGGACCCTCTGTGTATTCCTGTGTGTTTGTCAGTTCTTTCCACTGCCAGTTCCGCCTTTTTCAAGGCAGTCGTAAGCGCATGTGCGAAAAAGAGCACGTCTTTCTGTTAAATCGGTGTCTGACTCCTTGCTTGAACCCAGCAGAGTAGTAGCACTCCGAGAAAACGCTACAGTATTAATATTTCATCCAGGATATATTTTAGAAATTGAATAAAATGTATTTATTTTTATATATAATATACAGTTCAAAGTAATGTGATGAGCTTTTTATTTTATTATATCTTAAAAAATGATCTGTGGTTATAAAAAAAAAAAACTCTTTATAATGACCTTACTACTCTTTAATCAGTTACATACGCTGCTTTGTTTCCAATGTAGAAATATATTTTTAAATGGTGTGGCGTCATTTTTTTCTACTTATTAAAATGTCAAACCTTGACTCACAAAAATGTGATTAATGTACTTCTCAATTCCTTTCAGGAAAGAGCAAAGTATGTTATGAATTGACCTATTTCTTGACAAAGGACAAACGCATAGCTGGCAAGTGTGATTAAATCACAGGAACCTATGAGAGAAGTCCAGACCCAGAGCAAACAAAGGCTCAATTGTTGCAGATGAGATAAAGACAGAGTGTAGAACCTCAGGTTTAAACCACAGAATTGTTCGTTGCCCATGTTAGACGCCCTTAGCTATTATAATAATATGAAATGCAGTTTATAATCTTCCCAATGTTTGTTGCAATTGAGTAGCAGGGTTCAGATTGACACAATATCAGGTGGAGATGAAATATCCCCATGAGACAGCATGGAATCATGTCTCAGTTATGTTCTATTCCGTAGGGAATATTACCTAGCTATATTTATTATTAGCTATATTTCTGAAGCGGGGGGGTTATGCAAGTTCTTCGTGTATATTTTTCATACTTTTATTAGTAGTATTGTTGGCCATGACATCATTTAGACTAATTTGCTTCTGGATAGATTATATGAACCCATACAGAGAGAGAGAACCCATGACAAGCGTGGAGATGAAGAAAGAAAACGCTTGTACCTGGGATGACATGCCGTGGCATGGGTAAAGAATAGCTTTGTCATCATCTTCCGATCCCTGATCCAAGCAGTAGCCACTGGCCTTGCTGTTTCGTACCTGGAAAAAAAACACACAAAGATGAAGGTCCGTCATTAACATTGAAGGTGCATTAAATAATGTCTGTTGTTGGTGCGTGCTAGAAAATAAATCTGCAGTTTCAAAACGGAAATATATATTTACAATAATGCAAACAATAAAAACATTTCTGAATATGAACTTTTCTTAAGATAACTTCTGTTCTTGTGAGAAAAAAAAATGGACTTGGCAATATTAGATATATAGGGTTAATTTTCCACTATCACTAAAATAAAACAAAAATTAAATTAAAATTGACAGCAAAAACCTTACATCTCTATGTATCTAGATGGCCACACTATCTGGGCCCTTTCATATTCTGATTTTCTGTATAGGTCAAGCAAAAACAATCAAACCGCATTTAAATCTAATAATTTTACTAAAACTCATTAAACTATATATAGTATATATATATTAAATTGATTTCTTAATAAATAGTTTACCCTTCATTAGAATGCGAATGACAATAGTTTTACCGGCTAAAAACCAACACTCTCTTCATCTCTGACAAACCATTAATTCCACAGAAGAGCACTTCTGTTGCTGCATAATTTGAATTAATTTAGTAGATTTAGCAGTTTCAAAAACCAATAAGAAGAGAAGAAACTTCTGCTCGGAACCAGTCATTTTTTAAAACTCCAACACATGGCTCAGACTGGCTACAGGTCCTCTCCAGTCACATTTTGAATGCACCCTATACTGGAAATGGGAAATGGGAAGCGGGGGATAACTGAGTGAGGACAAGAAACACTGAAACAACCCTGAAAATTAAAAAAAGAAAAAGAACAATGGAGTAAAATATGGATGTTTCTAATTATTGAAGTGATTACTGAGCTTGCACTCAGAGTGAACTTTTTAATATTTCCAAAGCAATTAAACCGCCACTCTAACAATACTGAGAGGCAGTAACACAAAGAATTCACAAATGATCAATTATTCATGTTTTACATTTAATTTTTTATTTCTTTTTAACATTAACATCTTACATTGTTTAATTTATTATGCATTACTGATCGGAATAAATCATTGCACTTCTCTTGTTAAATTACCCTGTTCTAATCAAGAGCCTAGTAGTAATGTGCTGATTAAATGTTAAAACCAGTGCTTGACTTTTATGCAGATTGTAAGACTCGTCAGAGACTGGGGTCCTTACCTCCCCATAGGTAATGGTGTTGTTGTAGACGCGCATCTCAGGGTAAACATGCTCCAAGTACCATTGGAAGCTACGACATTGTAGCTTCTTCCGCAGGGCAATTCTTTCAGAAACATCTCCAAAATCAACACCTGGATTCTGTTTCATTTTTTTTTTTTTTAAAGAGAGAGGGAAGAAGATTGATGTGCGGGAATTTGGTGAGCAAAAATCTTTCCAGCGTAAGGTTAAATCCATTCGGAAGACTGGATTTTTGTGCTGAAGTTGGAGATCAGCGTGGCAGTCATCTCAAAGGCAGTGCAAGGATCAGGTGCTTAATTATGAGCACTCACAGCTCAGGGTGCATTATGGGGACTCTTTCTGAGATTTATGTGGGGAATGCTTAACAAGTTAACAAGAAATGCTTCCGAGTTTCAAAGACTGAAGGTGCTTTATTTGATGTGAAACATTTTATAACACTAAGCAAATATTTATGTGGCTCCAGATACTACGTGCGAAGAATCCTAAACAAATCAAATCTAACACGTTGTGTGGTCAGGAAGAAATCTAAGCTGAATTTGTAGTTTCTTTATTGGACCATGACTGATTCTTATTTTAATGATTGTGTTTTCGCTTGCAGTAAACATTATTATATAAAACAACTGTCACCTTTAAGCGACTGTTAAATGACTGTCTGCTGTTGGAATTCTTGGGGCTTAAAAGAAAATAAATCACTTCATGATTTTGTTTCATTGACAGTCAATGTGATTATATGAAATGTGTCAACCAGCTTTCACACAACCACTGAGCCACAGTTGCCCTCATCCTTAATAATAATATCCTCAATATTGATAGTCAGATCATGCAGAAAACGGATATTCAAGTTACTTGGCTGCAATCCCTTAACAAGACACACCGCTGCAATTGCTGAACAAAAGAGCGAAAGACTAACAGCACGATTTGTGCTGACACAGGTTAGCGTTTCAATGGCAGTGGAGTTATTAGGGTTAAAACTTTTGTTCTCTTAATGAGACAATTAGCTGTTTATGATGGCAAACTTCTCTGCTACACAGTTTTTCCCAGCTTATTACTTTGAAAAGGCATTACAAAAATGATTTTTTTATTTTTATTTACAATACTAAGTAATGCATGTTTGTTATTTCCCTGATACAACAATTTTTCTGTTGCACTTAAAAGTATTTTAGCTTAATTTAATTAGCATGAAAGCAGGTAAAACTGTACATAAAAGCAAATGTTTAAAAGAGCAGTTTATTTCACGGTCAAGCGAGACATACCCTGAGTAATCCTTCAGAGTAGACAGGAGCGAGTTGCGAAGACGTGGGGTTTGACTCACGTTCATTGGGATGTTCCAGGCCATGTAGACGTGGGACTTGTACTCGTCCATCCAAACCTCCGCCGCCCTCAAGGCGTTTCTCTTCGCGTAGTAGTCAATGTCGTTGTTATACGGCTTTTTCGTGCGCTCGATGTGAGCCACCCGGGCACAAGGTAACACCTCCATGCTTCCCCCGCACTGCCACACCTGGGGTAGAAAGGCCCAGCTTATATTTTGGAGCTGAGGCATGAGCCACATCAATGCTGCAGTATAATTGCATCGGCACGCCACTGTAAGTGCAAAGGAATGTTAACAGTTGTTTCTTTGGGACATGCCTTTCCAAGATTCACAAGGGGGCATCTCAGGACACAGAATCACAACTCTGTCTGTGCATCAGCAAATTACACTCAATTTATCCCATTGCGAACTCTCTCCAAATATAAGCCAGATTAAGTTGAAAGTCACAACTTTGTGAACTGCAGCGTTCAGCGTGCTCTGTACTATCCACAGGAAACACTCAAATTCATGCTGTACAGAGGAGGTGATCCTGTTCTCCCCAAGGACGTGTAAGACATTTGTCACTAATAATTGATGCACTGGGGAATACATTAATACTTGGAAAAAATACTGAAAACATAAAAAATATTATTAATTTATGATTGAAGAAGAAGCCACCTGTAAATGTTTTATGGTTAAAAACATTTAATACATGCTTCTATAGGCAAATATGTAATGTCTGTGCTGTTAAAATGGATAAATAATAATAATAATAATAATAATAATAATAATAATAATAATAACATGGCATTCTCTAAAACCTTGTCCTCAGTTTGTAACCTCGTTATATGTTTTTAACGTCCTAGATTCTTTCTGACTTGGGAATAATTTCCTCATCATAGGCTATATAGGTTGCAGAAACCCTATATCTGTTAAAAACCAGATGGATGACAACAAAAATGTTTACCTTTGAAAATAGCTCTAACTGGAACAGATGTCTTCTGGAAAGCACATAAAATATTTTGGATGAAGGATCTGACAAGCTTTCAGATAAAACTCGATTTGTTCATTTGGAACCAAGCAATTGAAACGTCTGTTCCACTTAATCCTCCAGTTTCTCTGGCATGACAGGTAGTGGTGGCCGCAACAAAGCTCAATCTTAATAAAAGGGGAAACAAACTCAATGCAGTATGGGGGTTTTTTCTGTCTCTGGAGCTAACCACGGCATCTTCCACGTTTTCCTGTAAATAGTTTTAGGAAAATATGGCAAGGAGGCAAATAATAATAAGCTTTATTAATGTATGAAAATTGTCGTGGTTAAGTGAGTTTTTTTATTTATGTGTCTCCAAAACTTTGAAACCCTTTCAGATTCAGCGATGTTGAATATGAAATGCTGATATAAACTAAGGAACAAATGTGAATAAATATACTTGCAAATGTTAAGTAATTAGGTAATTTTTCTGCATTATGTAAGTAACCAGCATTTTATGTAAGTCAAGGATTCTTACCGCCTACCAACTTTTAAATCTGCGTTGACAGGAAAAATGTAACTTATATAATCTAAGACTGGAGAAGTAAAATATGTATCAAGGATTTCTATGATTTTCGATGTCCTTTCTTTCTGTTGGCATATAAATGCATTTATTTGTTTATTTATTTATTTATTTAAAAGTTTTATAAAGCACATCAGACCACTCAGTGGCTTCAGTGTGCTGCAAAACAATGCACATAAGGAGAGATGATAAAACTAATTCAAGCTCCAGACACAACATCTGCTTATATCAAATGTAAGGGAACTTACATTATGTCACATAAGTAAACCGTATTTTTAAAAACATCACGCATAGTAAAACATTATATCAGCCCTAACTCTTAATTTCACCATTGTAGGTCAGCGCTGTGTGATATTTAGAAGTGTGATGTCTCTCTAGTTCACTACATGCTGAAGTTTGACAGTTGTGATCACACTTTTGCCACGACAGCAGGGAGAGAGATAGCAGTAATAGTACCAGCATTTTAAATGATAAAAGTTCTTTAAAATAGGCTATCCTAAATGCGATAGCATCAAGATGGACATCTCTGCTAGCAAAATATTTATCTGCTGTCGCTTTTCTCCCCCTTTTGCATTTTTGTGTTCGCAATAACTCTACATAACCTCGACCACGCACTCTTCACATTTCTGTCCCAATCCGGTAATACTTCGGAACTATAGCACCTTTTTTGCTAATATGTCCAGCGTAAACTGTACATCTTTCCGTGTAGGCACTAAAAACTTAAATCAAATAAGTTTTTAGGATGCATGCCCCCCCAGCGTCATTCTCTGTGCAATTTATGGTAAATAGTTCATGTGAAGATAGTCTGTGTATGTCCCTTTACGTGAATGAGATGAGTCACTGAATAACTTATCACTATGCTAATGTATACCTAGTGCTAAAATAAGTAGTCTTATACTTAAATTAAACCCAGTTGCATCATTGCAGACAAGTGTGCCTGTAAATTTTATTGATGGAGGATCTGAAACACCGGGGAACTGTTCATGCAAAAAATGGTAAAGCCTAGCAAAACATTCCATGTGCACTTTTGACTGTGGCAGTCATGTTAGCATAGTCCATAGTTGCATAGTTCATTTAGCAAAATTCTGATCTTAAAAATGCTATCGACCACAGTGCTAATGATAAATGGGAGGGTGTATCATGGTACAAATCTAGAAGAGATATCGCTCTCTTTCAGCATATCTCTCAGGGTATCATGCTGGACACAGACAATTAAAGAGTAGAACGTCTCTCCTTTACGCAGATGATTTGCCACTGAAGTTAGTCATGGTGCCAAGAAGATGATGACACTAATTCTAATAATTTTA
>JAOYSI010005804.1:0-12706 GCA_025775065.1 Hiodon alosoides
AGGGAAGAAAGTCCTCAGCTTTACAGTCTCTAAAATTTGACTCTTGAGCGCTTGACTACATTAGTAATCATTGGCGTCCATGACTGTACAATGTGATATACAGTTTTAAAGATCTCAATGCAAACAAACACACAGCAACCACTGTTCGAGTTGTGCTTCTGAATTTGATATTCTTGGGATATTCCTAGCTTGGATATTTGTGCAGAATTTGAAACAGTAACGTCACTATTTGTGACAGACATCTATTATTATTAATTATCATCAATTAATTTTGAATCAAATTACTTCAAATTAAGATGTGTCAATCAGTAATGACTGTGTGAGTACTGTAACAAGACAATATGGGTTATTTAATGAACATGTAATCTATAACTTATATTTGTAATGCAGACAATACAGTTTGCATAGCGCCCTAAAATAGTCAGATTATCACATTCATTCAGTATAAAAAATAGCAACGCTTGAAAATACAATGCTGAATATTTAATGCATGTCACTCATGTGAATGTGTGAGCGGTTGTTATTTGACTGAAACTCTAGTTTTAATAATTTTCTTTCAAAAAATCACCATAGCGACCCATATTTCAAGAGCTGAACTATGTTATGTATGTTATACTCTACCAATTATAGTATCACTGCATTGCAAGAATTGGTAGATGATAACGTTATCAAAAGCGACCGTAAAGTAGGTATGCAGTAAAAATCTCAGGGCAGTCATGGTAAATGCTAAATTAAGTGATCGCGGTGAGAATCTCAGGGCAGTCCTGATAGACGCTAAACTAAGTGATCGCGGTGAGAATCTCAGGGCAGTCCTGGGGGAGTACATACACTGGGGGAGTACATACACCATTATCATCTCTTTTCACCTCTATCATGTCTGTTCTCAAGCAAAAATGATTTTGCTGCATGAACATTACATGTGTCTGTATTCTAGCTCTAAAAATGTATGCTGAACCAAAGGACGTTTTATCTTGAGTCCTCTCTCGGGGCCTTTTACTCTTCAGTACGGCGATCATCGTTGTCCTATCATCATGGCACTAGGTCTGGGGACCTTTACACTTTACATAACTGTATTTAACAGTGTTTTATTTAGTAGGGTCCCAGCCAAAGTATGTTTTGATAATTTTTATGTATTTATCATGTTTTATATTTTATATTTCAAATACTTCCAAGTAATATATATATACACACACATATACATACTGAAAGTTTTTATGCGATACTTTATTTTTGCCACTGTAAACTGTGCGATACCTAAACACTATCAGACATTTTGTTTAATTAATTTATATTTATAGATATATTCAATTACATGCATGTCGGGAATACTGGAGACTGGACCTCAGACTTTTGTTGTGCTTGAAATGGGGGAGACAAGTTGGCGGTAGTCTACTCTGTTACATCTTACTTGAGTGCCGGGAAGCGTAAATTAATGCTAGAACTCAAATCATTTGAATTGCGATCAGCCGGTACCGTGTACTGTTCAGTATTGACCCATTCCAAGCACTGGGCTTTTGGAATTGATCAGAAGACCATAAATCCACAAGTTTCTATGTGGTCCAGGCCAAGTTTATTTTCTAGATCTGTCGACACAAAACATCTCCTTTGGTGGACTAAAACCACTCCGTTTTGCAGGAATCGTGAATCTGACTAACTCCAGGCCAGTGTGAAATAACTGAAATAACAGGTAACATGTGACCTGTATATACTGTTTACATATCAATATATACCATTTTAAAAATAAATTTTTCAGTTTCATGCTAGATTTTTGCAATTGCGTTGTTTTATTATGTGGCTCCGTGAAGAGGCAATAATACGTCAAAGGCAAAGACCGTTTCAGAGCAGATGCCCTAGAAAGAAATATACCCACATATACGGATGGCATAAAGGCGTGTCACTAAAATAGGGCTCTTGAGTGGCCTATAGGATCCTGCCAGTTGCATTCCATCTGTTTGTCTTACTCAGTTTTGGATAAAACTTATCATTATATTGGTATGATAATGAATTACTTATGTATGTCATTCATGTATTGATCAACGCAGTTATTAGCACATACAACGTGTTTATTTTCTATCAAAATTCTCAAATTTTATATTTGACAGTAACAAAATTTCTGATATCTGATTATTAAACTAATTATTTATTATTTTACCTAGTTAATCTATGTAATCATATAAATACAATATCTGTGTGAGTGTGTCTATAAAAGCAGCATTTTCTCATTAAGAAATGTGTGAACTCACATAGTTTCACTGTACATGGGCCTGGAGTTCCCCTGTGTCCACGGAGTATTTCTCTCTAACCATAAATACTATCTATGCTTACAGCAGAGAAGATTCAATTACAGTATTTCTCATTCAAGTTATTTTTCTGAAATTACCTCATGACAAAAGTGTTTCAGTAAATGGCTGCATTTAATACTGGTTTGAGAAAACCTTTTGTGAATGGCAGCCCAAGCTGAGCCAGGTGTTTCCTCTTTTTAACTCTTGTTTCAGTTGCTGAGCGAGGGAGTGTTTATCAAAACGAGAGGCTAGGATTCCCTGTTACTTACTTTCGAAGAGACAATCACAAATACATTTCAAATACAATTTTCTGCGTTTTGCTCTGAGAGAAACTGAGAGGGTTTTTAATGCTTGTTCCTCCCTCTTATGTTTCCACTGTGCAGCCTACACAGTACAGAAACACACACACAAACACACACACATACACATACACAGTACAGAAACACACACACATATACACACACATACACATACACAGTACAGGAACACACACACAAACACACACACATACACATACACAGTACAGAAACACACACAGAAACACACACACATACACATACACAGTACAGGAACACACACACATACACATACACAGTACAGAAACACACACACAAACACACACACATACACATACACAGTACAGGAACACACACACACATACACAGTACAGGAACACACACACAAACACACACACATACACATACACAGTACAGGAACACACGCACACACACATACACAGTACAGAAAAGCACACACACACATATATACACAAACACAGTACAGAAACACACACACAAATTTCACACACATTTCCCTCATCATCAGTTCCAGCAGGCTGGTTCTTCAAAGTATTTCCAGTATACATAAAGATACAACATCTCAACGTCATTAGCTGCATTTGACTTCTCATTAACAGAAGAGAGCACGCAGCGACTATGAAAAAAACATTTGCAAACAGAGACTGAGAAAGAGAGATGGTTAATCTCCTCCAAAAAAACAACAAAAACGAACACTCAGAACGCCATGGTGCATTGGCGAGAGTGTGAGTGTACCTGAAAGTAAATTCAGAATGGCAAAGATTGCAAAACTCGGGTTGTGAAAGATGTGTTGTGCAAGTTTGCCCCTGTCTCAACGCCAAAAAATATGATCTGTGAACCAAATGTCATGTGTGTGTTTCCATTTACATTGACATTTAACTACCTGTATTCATCCTTGTCTTTAGGAAAGAGCAGAACAGGGGAATTACAGAAATGGATACGCCTCGTTCTCTCATTTACCTCCATGCCTCTTTAATCCTTCTGGCTGTCTGTATGTCTATCTGACTGTCTGTCTCTGTGCCCCCCACTGTCACCTGTAAACACAAACAGATGGTTTAGTAAAAAGTAACACTGAGTAAATGAGCTTCTTCCTGCTGTGCTAATAGGACCTGTGAGGGAAAAACCTGATGGGTGACCCAGGCAGGGTGCAGGAGAGAGGGGGATGACATATTGAAAGTGGGGGACATCCCAGACGCCTCCCTCTCTCCTTTTCACTCCCGCACCCTAGTTCTCTCTTTCAGTATTGATTCTGTGTGGTATCTCGTGGCCTTTGTTAGCACTCTGACTAATCAGGGATTCCTCCGCCGTGGGGCTTTTCCATTAGACGCAGAGAGAGATACTCCAAGAAAGAGCTGTGAGAGAAATGGTTCTTTTGGGCTTTGCCATTATCTACTTGGCTAATACAGAGCAATTGTTGTAGTGTGGCTTTTCACACAGTGAGCAGGATTTGAGTTCTTTTCAAGGCGAAGAAGAAAGCAACGCAGAAAAATAGAGCATGAAAGTGGGGAAACCTCAGGGAGCCAGATGTGAAGCTAGCAACGTGTTTGCTTTGTCCTTTATGTGGTTCCACTCAGCACACCGCACTCACACTCTCCCGGCCCTCTCTCGCTCAGCTCTGTCATGTTCAGCACTGGATGTTCATTTTTGTCCACTGCGTACCTACGCTTGGCAGAGAGGAACAGGGTTGTGTTCTGCACAAGTCAGGCCCCTGCAGACACACGGCACCATGTCAATGTTGAATACAAACCATTTCAACGACATGTACGGGGACACTGGGGGGAGAGGGGTTTGCTAAATAGTGCTTCCTAGCAAGACAGGTCTTGTTTTGGTAGCTGTGAGCTCCCCTGCGGGAGCTTGTGTTGGTGGGCTCATCGCCATCGCCACGGCGATATTACACTCAAATGACACATGTAAAGAGCCAACGGCGGGGGGGAACATGCCACACGACGCAGGCTGAGAAAGCCTCCAGTCTGTACTGCATTGGTGCTTATTGGGTGCGTTTATGTCGGGCCAGTTGGCTTAGTACAGCGAGGCAGCGGGGGGCGGGTAGCAGGCAGGTGTGAGGGGGGCTCACAGGAGAACAGGTGTCCTAGACGACAATGGGGCCACGGCGTGCGGCTCTCCCCGAATGGGGAGAGAACCGGTTTGTCACCCCTCTGTTTTGTGGGCCATTGCTCTTTCTCTACGTTCTTTTGTCACTTTTACTTTGTGTTTAATTGTGACACAATGTGATCGTCACATCAATCCTCCACATTGCAGCTCTTTACTTTTGGAGATAGATCACCAAGATGCAGGACTTGCAGGAGCCGCATACTTGGTGTTCTCATTAAAATATGAACATATGTATATGAATGTATATAAATATGTGGAGCTCATTTCAATTTAATCACGATATATGCATTTTTGTATCTCACCCTCCTTTAAAAATTGGTTTTATAATGATACGTAACAATAATGTCAGAGCCATGCAGCCCTCGTTCCGACAGACAATACAATATAGCTTGGTCATAGCCCTTGATTTAGAGGAGCGATCATGTGTGAAGTATATGTAATGTCGGACAAGGACTAGACTTATACCAAAAACACTTGGTTATAACAAAAAGAAAAACCAAAAAAGATTTTTTTTGCCCGGTCGTCCTTTTGTACTTTGGGTCTCTCACATTCAATATACATTTAGGCATCATCAGTTTTTCTGAATAGTATGCCATGAAATAGTTTGAAATGGCAAAATGTGGCACTCTGAAACTTATAACTTAAACAAAAAACTTAAACAAACTTCTTTAATAAAGATCAAAACATTTTCAGTTTAGCACAGAAATAATCCATATTTGTTAGGTTTGAATATTTCTCAAATGAACAAAGTCAAATATCCTTATCTGCAAACGTGCGACCATCTTAGGCCGTTTAGACTAAGGAATTATTATAAAGTTAAAAATAAATAGCGAACACATTTTTACGTTAAATTTATTTTTAACAAATATATTGCAAATTACCTCCTATTTACAAAATCATTAGGAGAACCATAAAGTTTTAAGAATGAGCAGATTTTGGCCTCCTGATATTTTGATTAATAATTCATCTAACAGAGCAGATGATAATTATTTGGCAGCTCTTAATTCTTTAAAATAGTAGATTAACGGCAAATAAATATTCATTTGTGATTAAATTTTTGATTTATTTATGACAATATAAACAACGGAGATTTGGTGCTTTGCTGATCATAGATCACGATTATTCTTCTTTGCTACAGTAGAATAAGCTTTGCTGATTTGGTATGAATATCCTCTCCAATCGAAGTGTAGATCATACAGAAACAGTGCTGCGTGTCAGTTCATTCCCAGGGCTAAAGGAAGGACAAGTATCCATTTTGAAAGTGAACCTCTTGAAGGTTACTCCTGCAACAGTTCAAACCCATCTATATCTCCAGTGGAGAGGTTTTTGTAGTATTATTTATTTTAATTAAATTAAGTCCTAGGTAAATATTGCTGATTTGGAGATCATTGGTTCACTACATTTTCATAGTTGTGTTTGTCGCTAATCTTCAATCAGTCATTTGGAGTTATCACAGTCCTGACAAGACAAGGTTGGAATCTCAAGAAATGGTTGTCTGAAAGTAATAGTTAGCTGGTGATTAAGGGTTTATTTCAATTGCTTTCTCTATCTATTATTGGCCGCTCTTCGGCCGCTTGCAGATATTCTAGCTAGGATTCCCCGGGTCCGTCATCACATTCGCATTTTAGATAGATGGAGATAATGTGTGTGTGTGTGTTCGGGACAGAACAACGGAAATTGAAATTCAATACAACTCAAATTTAAAAAATAAGCCCAGTGCTATGGGTCCAGCAAATTGCAACCTTCGACCCAGCTAAATTCCGGAGAATCAATCAGGACCTCGCCGACTCTGCATCTTGTAAACTACTTTAATAGGTTGGTTTTTACTGGCTTAACCCTCACAAACACACTTTTTATGGAATCATTTTAAAGTGGATTCCGAATTGAATACACAGTTGTAATGTTTCTACAGATCTGTGTTGTGTTGAACAGACCGCATGGGAATGCACTGAAATTTATATTCAAATTCAGTGATAATGCAAGGACAAAATATATTTTTGTATGTATTACTTTGCACTTAAAAATTATACAGTTAATAACATTACCGACAATAAAAATTTATAAATCCAACTGTACCATTGATCACCTGCTTATGCTATATTGCGTATCGTAAAGGTTTTAATTTTCGCCTCGGAGAATAGCTGCAGGTTCTTCGAACTAATCGTTCTGAGAACGAAAAAAAACGTTCTTGCACCTTTCGGCCAATCAGAAAAGTCAACCACTGCACTCTCCTCAAGGAAAGCCGTCATGCGTTTTGTCCAGAACAATTTAACCAATTGAATAACACGACGAACTTACTGGCGGGCCTATGGCAGGGAAGGGAGGTGTCAACGTGATTTAAATAGACAGCGTTTTTTTGAGCGAGTGATAATATCCTTTCACCATTGAGACGTTGCTGGAGGACAGTGATAGAGAACGGCACTATTCTGCATCATTAACTTGTGCGTAGAGCAGGTAGGTATGTTCTCATTATGGTCACAGTTGTATTTTAACGGCAATGGTAATTGTAATGTAATTGGTACTACAATTGATTGAGTGCTCAATTTTGTGATTTAGCTCTACTTCTTCAATTAACAAGATGAACACAAAGAAATACAATTCTACACATTCCTAAAAGCACTGTTATAAAACCATTTATAGAAAACATTTATGTTTATAGAGAGTCTCGAACTGTATCATACCTGAGCTGTCTGTATTTGTGACTGAAATCAGGCCCACTCCTCTCCCACTAGGCATTACAAGGCCTGTGATTATAACAAAGTCATCATAGATCATTTAAAGCTAGAAAATTGTGTGTCATCTGAAAATATCGGTGTAAAGTTTGAATGGCAAAAATTTCAGCGCCGTATTTTCTTTATCAATCAAATTTCCATCCACTAAATTAAGAAATTAGTTTGAAATTAGTAGAATAAAGCTACCTCGCAGAAATGTCATTTATATTAGGCTCTATGAACAGTATTTATAATGGCGTATGTACATTTGTATTATTGCAGTTGTCTGTTTTATACATGCATTACATTCATTTTGATTACCCCACACTACAATAAATCCAATAAAATTTCTGTAATATAATGACTCATGCTGGACTTGGTTGTTTAATAGGAATGTATAAGACTGAAGAGTAATTGACAAGCTGTGTCCTGTACTCTATGGCATCTGATTGGACGCCTCTGTGGACTGCATTACACTTAATTGTGGTGTCATGATCTGTGATTCTAGTACATTGACCCCTGGTGTTCTACACCACTTAAAGCAAGGCTGCTGTGCAGTTCACATGACAAAACATATGAAGCCATGACAAATAATACAAACTACGTGTGAAAAATAATAGTGATGACCTGCATCATAATGATGACGGTTTGAAATGGATAAGACACTAAATGAGAAATATAATATAATAAATAACAAGAATACTAATGGCAATCACAATTGCAAACATGCTTTTACCATTATTCAACAAATCATGCTGAATTTAGATATTTTTTTTAAACTATTCTGGATACAAGTTTTATAATTGGTTTACATTAGAATATTCCTGTAATGTTGGGTTTCTGTAATGGTCTACTCAGGGACAGAGTTTCGTCTGCACCTTCCTTCTCCCCGGCTCTCTTTGTGAGACACTGCCAAAGCTATCAGTTTAACCTCCACCCTAACCACAGACACAATCATCTGTCTTTCTGGGTTAGCTGCTCAGGTGCGATCTCTAGTTCATTGTATCGCTTCATCTCTCTCTCTCTCTCTCTCTCCCTCACTCTCCTTCCTTTCTCTCACTTCCTCTCTCTTTCAATTCTTTTAAAAACCATTGTGTTATTGAACATTCACCATGCAGTCTCTGTTCAGTAGGAAAATCACTGTACAGACAGTCACCATGCAGGCCCCGTACAGACACCGTGCAGGCCCAGTACGGACACCGTGCAGGCCCAGTACAGACACAATATAGATACAGTATAGACACCGTGCAGGCCCAGTATAGACACAATATAGATACAGTATAGACACCGTGCAGGCCCAGAACAGACATCGTGCAGGCCCAGTATAGACACAATAAAGATACAGTACAGACACAGTGCAGGACCAGAACAGACACCGTGCAGGCCCAGAACAGACACCATGCAGGCCCAGAACAGACACCGTGCAGGCCCAGTACAGACACAATATAGACACCGTACAGACATCGTGCAGGCCCAGTATAGACACAATATAGATACAGTACAGACACCGTGCAGGCCCAGTACAGACACCGTGCAGGCCCAGTACAGACACCGTGCAGGCCCAGAACAGACACCGTGGAGGCCCAGAACAGACACCGTGCAGGCCCAGTACAGACACAATATAGACACCGTACAGACATCGTGCATGTGCAATACAGACATGGTGCACACAAAGTGCATACAGTAGTTAAACAGTAGTCGACGGTGGTTTTAATTTTCTTTTCTTTTCAAGTAGGAAGAAATCCGCCTTTCGTGGAACAGAGGAGGAAGAGGGGGCGTGAGAGAGAGGGGGAGGTGAAGAGGTGAAGACTGGGATAAGAATCTACACCTCATGAAATCAGGGCCCACCTCAAAGCTCACTCTTAGCCCCACATCATCTCCTACCCTCCTCTCACCCTGGTTTCGCTAAATCTGAGCCCACCACAGGTCCCTTCCTCCCTCTGATCCCCCTCAATCTCAGCCTGCGCTGAGAATCTGCGCTTTCACATCACTTCATAAACTGAAATCATTCAAATTTTGAAAAGGTTCATATTTGGAGGGTCGGGTTCTTCTGATTCTTTTCTTTTCCCCAAAAGGCTCCCCGTTCATTTATTCTGTCCTTCTGTTAATAAAATAATGTTAAGATAGCAAAGATTATGACACTTGAATTTAATTGATACGCAAGCTCAAATGTTTTATTTTTAAAATTTTTGCTGGTTTTTATATTTTAAATATGTACAGGATGAGAGTTTTGCATGTTTAATTCTGTTTGTTACTGCAACTTCAATTGTTTTGGACTGTGAGTATAATGATGTTGTGACGAATTTGGCATGAAAGGGAATTAAAAGTAGTATGCGACGGTACATAATATTTAACAGAAACTGTGCTACATGCTTTTCAATTTTGGAAAGAAGGTTATTTATTTTTCTCCGCTATTAATTTATATTACTTCGGCTGATTCTTAGTAGTAGCCATCGCTTTGTCATTTTTTATTCGAAAGTTGTCTGGCTTTGGATTATCCTTCTTTTTTTATTGTGCTTTCCAATTCTTATCTTCTTCTTCTTCTTGTTCCTTAGCACCGAAGGTAAAATGAGTTATTTTTCAAGAGAGCTTGTCGTCTTGATTACCACGTGCATCGCCGCTACCTGTAAGTGTTATCTGGTGATTCTTAAAAATAGAGCATTATTATTTTTTAATATTTAATTGTCATCGTGTGAATACATTGGGCAATGGTTTTTTACGAAGGAAATTATATAATTTCTTCTGAAATATATAATGCCCGACGAGCTAGAAAAAAACATAATACCAAATTGCGATATAATATTCTCACATGCCCTCTCAGGGACTCAAGAAGCGTTGTTTGGCCAGGAGGGAGGGTCAGTTACTCTCCCCATGGCAGATAAAGGAGATGGGGGCGTTTCCTGGATGTTTGGGACGAGCATGACGGACATAAATCAACCTTTGGTGTCAAGGTCCCCAAATAGCATGATGACATATGGTAAGTGAATGGATGTTTGTATCTAAATAAGTTTAGAGAATGAAAGATAACTCAGTCTGTATATTAAAACAGTTGTATGTCGTACCTAGTCTGAAGGGGATTATACTGCCCCCTGCTGGTGAGTACCCAATGTGTGGATTTACATTCTGCATCTCATATATCTCTCTTCTAGGAGGAAAGATGAAAGACAGAGTGTCTCTCGCCAAGTCAAACGTGTCCCTCATCATCAAAAATTTGCAAAAGGGAGATTTTGGATTCTTCCAATGTCAGCTCACAAAAACGAAATCCATTACTGTGTACCGTCTGTTTGAAGTCACAGGTAACTAGGAAAGATTGTATTCGAAGCTAGAATAAGGGCAAGTCAATATGGGGAAGTTTGGGTGTGGACTGTGCAGATCAGCTGTGTAGTTGCTCTACTCCAGTATATTAACCTTTTTTTTGTGTAACCTCTCTCTCTCTCTCTCTCTCTCTCTCTCTCTCTCTCTCTCTCTCTCTCTCTCTCTCTCTCTCTCTCTCTCTCTCTCTGTTCTTTCTGTCGCTGAAATTTTTCATTCGATCTCGCCCTCTATCAGTCACCCCAATTCCTAGCTCCCTCCTCTTGGCCTCTCAGAATTTGACCCTAAAGTGTGAGGAGCAGAGTATGGTGCAGACGAGCATCGAGTGGCTCTCACCGAGTGGGAAAAGACTGGGTGGGGAAAAGACACTGTCAGTGATAAACGCCTCGCATCAGGACACCGGAGCGTGGACGTGCATTGTGAAGGCTAACGGAAGAGAAGCTCATATTACCACTACTGTCAATGTTGTGGGTAAGTGGTTTTCTATCTCAAGGGATCGCACCATCTCAGTAGCAAAGTATTGTGCTGACAGTCAGTGATGTGCTTTGGACTGGCCCTGACTCTGGACTGAAGATGAACGCAGTACCACTCTAAATGGGATCTAATTAAACTAGTGCTCCGTACTCAACCAGTCATTGAACCTGGTAGCCACTGACCTGACAGTATAGTTACCAAGAACGTGTTGTATGTCTAAGTAATCTCTCTCCTTTTCGTTCTCTTCCCTAGACATCGGCCCGTCTCACTCCGAGACCATCTACACCGCCGTCTCCCAACTCGCTTCCCTCCCTCTCCCCTGTTACCCCAGGTCCCCTGACTGGTCTAGTCTGTTGAAATTGGATCTCAAAGCAGGTCACTGGAGTTTTAGCCCCTTCCTGGAGGTCGACCGCAGGGGCGAGGACCAGCGGCTCTTCGCCCTCTCAGTTAACTCCACACCGACATGGGAGGGCATCCCCAGCAACAGCAGGGCCAACAATGATTCAAGAGCTGTAGCCGAAGTGACGGACAAACGCCAAATTGACCTGTCTATGATAAAAACAGCCATAAAGGCGGGGGATGAGGGGGTCTATACCTGTTCTCTGGAATTCCAAAACGGCATAAACCTTAGAAGAAGAATAGAATTGAAGGTGCTGAGAGGTAGGCCGGAGCAATTCTTCTCCTTTTCTCTCATGTTTCTCTTTACCACTCCTTAAACCCATGGCGCTGCTTCTCAGGGTGCCGATTTGCTTATCCTTAGAAAGATTTTTCCATGTGTATATTTAGTTTCCATTCACTGTATCCATGCTTGGTAATTGCCTAATTCATCTGAAGTCAAACAATTCAATTTGAGTTCTTATAATGAAGCCCAGTTGATATATGCGTATGCACTGTGTAAATCATCCATTTTCTACTTTCTGTCTCTCTCTCCTGCAGTCCTCTCCTCTCACGGTGCTTCTATATTCGAGGACCAGGCATTTAACCTCACCTGCACCTTGGGTCGCCCCTTGAGCCCAGACCTGAAAGTCAAATGGACCAGCCCTCACCTATCCAAGGCCTCCCTCCCAAAAGATCACCACCCCACGGTCCTGTCCATCCCCCAAGCGAGGAAGGAAAACCATGGGAAGTGGACATGTACACTGCTGAACGGAGAGATCAAGCTCGCCTCCGCTGAGATCTACCTAAGGATAGGTGAGAAACATGACAACAGCAAGAGAGGGAGAGAGGGGGAGAACTTTAAAGGGTGACAGAGGGGGATGGTTGGGGCCTACACTGGGAATTGGAAGGACAGGTGGGGAGGGTCCCTTTGTGAAAGCTAGGCCAGAACAGTGACGGCATTGCTGTGTGTAAAAGTCAGGCCAGTGCAGTGACGGTGTTACTGTGGTTCTGTAGAGGCAGTCCTGTGCAGTGACAGTGTTGCCGTGGTTCTGTAGAGGCAGTCCTGTGCAGTGACAGTGTTGCTGTGGTTCTGTAGAGGCAGTCCTGTGCAGTGACAGTG